>JAOBRC010700228.1:0-10449 GCA_027575255.1 Scolionema suvaense | reverse complement strand
GCTTGTATCTTGGGATAGAAGCGTGATTTGAAGCTGAAATTTTATATTTGAGTACTATTCGTGTGCGTATAGGTGCTTACCAAGTTACAGGTAAGTTGGAGAATGTGAAAAATTTACTAAGTTTCCTGCTGTACCACCTTAAATAGAATGGGTTAGACCTGCATTAAGGAAGGAAGTCATTTCGTAGATTTGTTAATTGCAACAAAGAGTATTCCTACTTCCATAGATGGAGTTATACAAGAATTTGTTTGTTTGTGAATGCTTGTTATTAACTGTTTTGCTTAATATATGAACATAGAATGATGAGTTATTTATATGGGCTATCCAATGTTGTTAATTTGTTGATCGTGTATGGTGACAGTTTTAAAAGCAGCCAATGAGCTTGTTTCCACTGACTAACATAGAACCAGTTTCTTACTGTTGACCTTTCTATTTGGAATGTATGATGAAAAGCATGATCCAGCTGCGATGGTTGATTTCCAGTCTCCTACCATATGTGCTTATATTTGTCTTGAAGTAATCAACCATTTTTTTTATTAATTACAAATATTAATTAAATTCTTTGGTCCCAAAAATTTCTTGACAGTAACTGTGCTAGCCATAAGGATAAGATACTTGTTTGATTTCAGGTGAAACATGTTGTGAAGCGTGTGATTCATAGGTCTTCTCAAGCTCTTGACTATATCAGGCATGTCAATGAGATGTGTGGGACCGCATGCGCACACGTTGACGCATGCCTCGATTTCTAGAGGCGAGTGATTGCCACATTTCTAGATTTAACTCTAGCACATCTCACATTTGCCTCTGCAGTAGTGATCTCCCCTCTGAAGAAGAAACCCGTTCAAGTTCATCTTTACACTCATGGGCACGGCTTTGTATTCCTGAAAATTGATGACTTGTCTATTGCAGGTCGATTATCACCATCTCAGCGAGTTTAAAATAAAATGTGTGTGGCTTTCACAAGAAGTCGTTCAACTATCATGCCAGGTGTTATGCATCAGTCTACAGGTATTTTTCTGTCTGGGTGTAGCTATTGATGTAATCTATCCAACAAAATATTCAAGAAATTGCGTGAACACCATTCAGTGATGAGCGAGTAATACAACATGAATCATGACCAGCTTAACCGGAAGTTTTGAGTTGAACACAGGATCTTTGACTCCAGAGAGTGGTCCACTGCCCCTCCTTTTAAACAGAGTGACGTAGTCTGTCAATGGAATTGACGGAAAAATGCAAGCCAACTAGAGGCAGGAAAAAAGCAGCCTATTAGGGAATGAGGATGTGCCTCCTGCATAGTGAAGGCTCTGCAAACTGGACATTGAAGTTAAAAGGATATTGATCTTCTGGGCACCAGCACTTGTGCCTCGCTGTGGCTTTTAACAATCAGCCCTACCCAGATGATTAGTGTGCTCTTTTTGTAGCCGAGTTATTTTAGAACAATACCATCCCAAATGCAAAACTCAAACGGTAGATTTTCAGATGTTGGTACCTCCATAGGGGAATAAAGTTTCATGGATAAATTTTTGGAACATCCTGTGAGTCAATTTTCATGGCCTAGGCTAAGGAAAGGATTTCTAAGAAATAAAATGGAGGATGGAATTTAGAGTTGCAAGGACTGAGAAACATGATTTTTCAAAAGGGGACCAACTCTGCGATTCAGGCTCCCATTTCGGGTGAATCGCCATGACCATAGAGATTTTATAAAGGGGGGATGGACTTTCCAGAAAATTGCAAAAAGGGGGAGGGATGAAAATGTTTTCTGTAGAAAGAGTGGGGATGAGCAAAAGGGGGATTAGATAAACATTGTGGGGATAATTACTAAAGAAGAAGTCGTTGCAGTGTTATGCTCGTGCTAGATTTTGGTCAGAAGACAATCACCAGATTAGTGTCATGATATGGCATAATTTATCATTTGCCTAGTTCTTGCATGAAATGCGCTAAGAATAGTTCTCAATTGCGTCTCAAATGCCTTTATTACATTGCATCCTTGACCAGGAAATACTTTATTCTTCAGGCAAACCTTCTTCTTACAAGTATCAGAGTTGCATGAATGCATGTCTGAAACAGGTTGCGTGATGTGCGCGTCAATATGTGGCAGTCAACGTGTACACACCAGGATAACGCGCGCACAAGAGGGGTGGTTGCCAAAATTTTAAAAAGGGAGGGGATGCCAGAAAGGGGGATTGACCAAGAAGGGGGGATTCAGCCCCTCTACACACTATGCCCTTTAGTAAGCATCGCCTTCCTCCTGCAAGACACCAGCCAAGTCCTCCGATACCGTCCACCCAAACATACACCAGACCAAAACACATAATCAAAGAGATAGCTGTAAATCATATTGTTGTTGCCAGACGCAGCCCATGATAATGGAAAAACGGAAATTGATTCCACGATCTTCCTACAACAAATTGGTGCTGCACTTATCACTAAAAGTTGTTGTTATCGTTAGTTGAAAGGCAATCAGTAGAGAATGCATTTTTTTAACATTTCGGAATTTTGATAGAATTTATTTTTGCGGTTTGATAGTGGATAAATTTTCACGGTAATTAGAGAGAAGATATCTCAAAACATTGCTGTAGTGAGAACCATCACTGATGGTGTGTAATGAAACAAGGAGCACATACACTCCCGAGAGTAGCAGTTTACTTGCAGCTCTTCACTTTTACAGGATACTGCTCTGTCAGCGATTCAAACAAGATAGGACCTACGAATTTGCCTGAGACCCAAAAATAATAATGAGGATTTCAGCTCTCCAATGCAAAGAATTTATGTGCACCTTGCTGACTGCGAAGAAGATGTGGAAGCCAACATTCCTTGAATGAGATACATTTATGGATTGAAATTTGTTGAGAAGTGCTTGATGAGTAATGATGATATCCTCACTGTCAACATTGTTGTAGGTAAAAAATGACCCTTAAGGTAATCATATTTCTTGCCATTGTCTAGATATAAGTACACTGGTATCATGCACTAAACCGAGCTAAATTTGCGTACTTCAATAAACAACTTCATTTTTGAGTTGAGCTTCCAGAAAGCTTAGTGGAAATCCCAGTTTGAGTTTGGATGTTTTTTCGGTAGCATAACAAGCTCAGACAAAAGACAGAGAATTTTTCCTTCCGCTAATCCCTCCACAAACCAGTAGATCAGAATACGAATCTGTATCGGCAATCTGTTTGCTTCCAGCACATTAACTTCGGTTGCTAAATCAGCCTGTGCAGAAAGACAGATAGATAGACCTAAGTTTATCCCTCTGTGGCGTTGTATGGTCATTCTTATTCAAGGATGTTTGAAATGTTTCCCGTGCCCTTCTATTTCCTTTATTTTCCTGTATCATGGTGGCCTAAAATTTATGGTCCTTGAATATTTCCTCATGCATCTCACCCTTCTACTTTCACGCGAATTCCGCATTATACACGCATGAGGACCATGTTCAAAACCACGCCGCAAGTGTCTCATAATTAAACCAATAGTCTATCTGTTCGTACCAGAAAACGTTGCTTAGTGGCCAAGCGCTTGAAAGGCTCTCTTTCACTGCAGGGAGAAATGGATCTCCCGTGTTTGTGGTTCACTCGGTTTAAACGTCTCCCAGGTCGCTTCATTGCCATCACCATCTTATTGAATATTGTGCAACAGTACAACAGTGAGGATGTGATGAAAAAAATTGGAGGTACTATCGCTCACCTAAATTCACGGATGTGTGCACCTGCTGCACGCATGCTAAAATCTTTATTGACAGGCTTGCCATATCATTGTCTATTGAATGTGTAGGAGCTCTAAACACGATTTTTGTGATTTTATCATTGCTAATGCTATGATATGCTAGTGTGTAATGCTTTAATGCCAATATTATGCTTTTGTTAGGTTGATGAACCTCAACCTGGTCAGCAAATTCCAAAGAAGAAATATCTAATCTTCTTTTTCGGCACTCATGAAACGTAAGTTTATCTACTTATTGGCAAATTTTTAATGCTCCCCTTGTGATGTTTTTTCATATGAGCAATGTTATGTGAGAATTGTTCCTTGATTATTTTATGCTTTTTTATTGAATCGTGGCCTGCACGGTATAATTAGTCCATGTAGTTTATGGAATACTATGTTCATGTGCCCCGATCTCAAGGGCAACACTACATACGTTATGAACCATACGTTGCCTGTGTGAAAACTGTGTTTCTGCCCATGTTAGTTGCTATCTTGTTAACAAACTGGTGATCAAGAGTATAATTCCATTCTGATAATTTAGCTTCTTCAACTGGAAATGTCTGTCTACGTTGCATCTCTAATTTTGTCTGAATTGTCACTGTAAAGAAGCCATTTGGCAGAGATCAGATCCTATTTACTTGTTCTTGTTGTTTTTTGTTTCTTTGTTTTTTGTTCTATTTTTACTCAATACGTTTAGTGGGAACAATGCATTCACTACTGCAGCACTAATACAGTGACCTTCATTAAGACACTAATACATCTCATCAAAAATCTCTCAATCCGGCACAAAAGCTCCAAATCCCATGCAAAAACAAGCAAGCCAAGGTTATTGTGATTGCCTAGACATCAAGTCTCTCAGAGAGCCTAGGATGGTAGGACGTGTCACAGAGGGCCATTTTAATTAGGTTTATTAGTAGATAGCTCCATGCTGCAGAAGGCTTATTTTCAAGAGCAGCAGTTCACCAAAAAGTCAGTTCTATAAATACTGTTTATCCAGGGATGTGATATTGCGTAAAATCAATTGATGAAGATCAAAGTGGAATCCAGAATCAAATTGAAAGGACTAAGAAAGTACCTTAAAATGAAATATTAAGAGGAAAGAAAAAGCGAACTATTACAACTATGTGATTTAGTAGAAAAATGGGCCGAAGGCAGTATTTTTACAATCTTGTGTAGTACAACTCTATGACCTTCAATTTTATCACTTTAACCCTATTATTCCCGGGGAAGGAGGGAGTCAAAATTTGAAACTTGAATAACTCTTTATAAAAGACTGTAGCTGTTCTTTTTTACTTTTCCTTATCGATGCAGAAAAATATCTTTCAGGTGCCATCTGTTTGTGGCGCTCCTAGTTAGGGGTTGATGACTTGGCATAACCGAAGGGGAGGGCAAATTTGCCCGCTGGCCTTTACGTTAGAGTAAAAATAATGGTTTTATACTTTCACACCCTAAGCCTATTGAACAACTTCATTTTTGATCGTTCATTATAACACCAAAACCAGTAAACTGAGCTGAATCAGGGCAAGACAATGGGAAAAGAAGTTTCAATACACTATAGTTCCAACTTTTCGCAGTTCTGTCAAGGGTTGAGATTATCCTCTCATCTTTGCAAGCCATCTAGAAAATTTAGTGTACACACGTAAATTCTGAAAATGGCTCAAATGCAGCATATTCAGTCTAAGGAATATATTTGCCGGTAATCCATCGACCAATTAATAAGGAAGCAACATGCACAAGTAAACATTTTGTATTTTGTAGGTCTACGCCTTTTCTGTTTTCGGATTATAACCCTTTGCACAAAATCTGACAAGTGATGTTTTTATAATATTTAGTATGTTACTGTCTACAGTGAAATTACACCAACCTTTGAGCATGTAGATGACAAAACTATAATTGTGGTGACATTCGGACATTTGTCTTGTTGAAGAGTCTGTAAATTGTTGGGTTTTTTTTAAAGATATTCAATAAAGGTTATCTTTTTCTTACTTCTCTAAGCCACAATTAAGTTTTGTCTTATACCATTTCATTAACAGTTAAAAGGTGAACTTAGAAAATTGACAGTGCTCGGGATTTCTTGCCAGGGTTTCCCCTCTTCAACTGGCTACTGGGGCTTACTGCACCCCCAGCATCCCCGGCTGTATTAGGCACCCTGGCTGACCCTTAGTCACACTTGTGGAAGATGTCAACATGATGGAAATATCAAAAAATTGTGAGGTCAATTTACTGATAGTCATTCTTTTCGCTTGTATTTGGTACTCGGCATATCTGGTAAGTAATTCTTTACATTCTTGAACAACTGCAACTCTATTGGAAATGGGTTTTCAACTGATGATGCTCTGGGGTGTTGATTCAGTTTCAAGGAGTTATTTGGAATCATTCGTTCTCATCAAAATACCAGCTAGTGGTGCAGATTGACCATTCAAGAATTCAGACAGTCAGAGCCTGGGAAGAAAGACACATGATATTATAAACATACCCTGCTATGGTTGTATGCTTAAGTTCTCTTCTCAACAACAAAGGTGTATGGTATGGTATGGCATTATGTATGGTGCTACCATTTAGGATTGGAAGCTGCTAACAAATTCTGCTGACCATTTGACTCTCACGGGGACACAAGGAAACATAATTTGCTGCGCTGACTGCATTGACTTATGGGTCAGTTAAGTTAGGACACACAGACCAGTATGCCGGCTGTAAAAGTGCCCTGGATACGGCCGTGGCAGCTGTTTTTCTTAAACTATCCGACCCTGAGATGAATTTGGAGAATCTTTATAATCACATAGTCTTCATGGTACCTGCCTAATATAAAATCTATTATTTTTACTTAATACAACATTCGTCACATTTTTTATATGGCTCTCATTATACCGAGAAATTTAGCTCCCTCTCTATGTCATTTTTTGAAAGCTCTTACCTTAGTTGTGAAGGTGCACAGCAATTATTTAGATCTAGAAATTGATGTCTATACCAAGGTGCAGGAATCTAAATGCCATAGTTTATATTCAGGTTCTAGCCCCCCTCTAAAATTCATACAACCATTTTTCTTACCCTTGAGGTACAATTTTTCCTTGACCCCCTTCCGATCTGATCAGCACCCCTGTGAGAGTCCAAATTTCCATGGCACACCCCCCTCGAAATGGTAACTTTTGACCGACCGGGCATATATCCGAAAATGCTTTAGTTGATCAGTCATCTACCTTTCAGCAGCAGCATACTGAATAGAGTGCACAACTATGGAACAAAATCATAGAATATAGCACTACTGAAAACAATACTAAAAACACAATTAGTAAAATCTCAGAGTCGAGTTCGGAACCAATTATTGAAAAAGATATTTTATAGATATTTCAAACACAAATCTCGCAGTTACTCTAATTTTTTTCTTCCCTTTTTGCTGACCCCCCCCCCCCCCTCCTCAAAACCGGAATTTTGCTAACCCCTCCCCCCTTTCGGGAATTTTCCAAATACATGTAACCCCCTCTACCGAGACTAATGCACTCCTTAAAGAAGCTGCTTTGATTTTTGACATTTAAGGATTTGTTGTACTATTCTGTTCAATGCTACTTTACATAATGTATCAACATTTGAACTATTAATTAAATAGAACATAAAAAAAATATACAACTAAATACTCCTGTACAGGATCAATTAACTTGCAGTCGAAGAACAGAGTTTGTGTTGGCCACCGAATAGTAATGCTCGAGAAAGTAATTTACAAAGAAGCTCTTAGGATTGGTGCATTAGTAGTAATACCTAATACTTTTGGCTTCGTAGTGTTCTATCAACAGCATGCAATATCAACATTACTTCAATGAAGAAAATAATTATTTGTCTGACTAACCACTTTTTTCACATGTGTAACCGCATTATATACTTTTACTTCTCTTAGGGGTTTCATTGGAGCTGATGGCTTGTTTCCTTTTGAGCAGTATCGTCCTAAGTATTGGAAACCCAATAAACGACGGGGATTTCCAGAAGCACTCGTGGAAATTGTAGAGAATCCTACTGTAGTGCATGTTGATCCACCTGAGGAGGAAGAACCTGAGTATGAAAGGTACCCTATATCTTAATGTTCTTGCTACACACTGTCATAAATATAGCACCTGAAGGACTTTATTATTTGTGGTATATGCTACTGTGCATGATTTTATGTTTTTCTTTTCTTAAGTTAAACATCAAATTGAGAGTGTAGCTAACCTTACTTTATTAATTGTTGAATTTTCTTCAACCCTGGAGGTTGACATCTTCAGGACTGGTGTTTGCATTCGAAATGTCAATGTATTGGTTTCCATCTCTTCAACTTAGGCTTTTGTTGACGCCATCAAATGGGAGATGGGTCTATTCTGGAGTAACAGAACATACCAAAGGCTGCCATGGCCGATTTAGTCAGGGCTTTTTAAATTCTGAATCCAGGAGTATGGAAATACGTTTGCCTTGAAGCCACATATGGTGCACGCGTGTATCATTAAGTTTTTCTCACAAGCAGGGACTGCCAACATGCCTTTCCTTTTTTCTAGTCATATTTGTTTAAGCTGCGTCCATAGACTATACTGCAGAATTTCCTTCCCTTCAATAGAACAAAGATATCGTAAATAATTCTATAGCAGTTAGAGGTTGATTGTCATCATATCTCAATGAATTTACTTGAGATGGTGCTATTATATAGAATTGACTTTTATTGTTTTCCTCTACTAAACTTTCAGCCCTGGAGCCATTTGGTGGCCAAGATTATTCACTTGATATTTTTTTCATTCTATCCCAGGTAGGGTTATACAAACGAGAAAGTTAAATGAAATGTGAGGAAATGTGAGGAAACCATGCAGCATATGCGCTTGAGTCACAGTGTCATTACAGTGACACATGAGTTGTGCAACTAGGAAGAGGACAAGACAATGTTATGTTATGGTGCAGGTATGGTGCACGCTACGAGCGTGCGCCTAATTTAAAAAGCCATGTTAATTTGTTACAGGTGACCACATTGGGCAGAGATGATAATTATAAATCAAGAAAAATTCGAGAAGCTCAGCAAATACAGTGTATGAAGTGCATGTTTTACTTAAGATTTGAATCATAACTACCTAAAACGATGTCTTTAAGAGATGATGTTTTTCTTTCTATCAGCACCGATAACTGTGAGCACAGATTATCAAAATAGTGCTTCATCTGGTGGTTTCGACCGTGCCGTGCAGACAGCTTGTCAGAAATGAGATGCTGGAAGCACTTACAATGCCTGATGAAAGTATAAAAATATATAAAATCCCCCTAAGTGCGTTGAGCCTATGTTATCTTAACACTGAATTATGATGTTCATCACATCTTCGAAGGATTTTGCAGCAAGAATCCATCCAGAAAAATTAAATTCAGTTGTTTAATGCTAGATGTCAATTTTGTGGTACTAGCTGTGTAGCACCCTAATCTGCAAAGACATGGAAACTTGGCAGTATGTGGTAAAAGCAAATGTAGTAGCTGTGAATTATCTTTTTAGTGTTTTGGCTGTCCAAAGTTTTCAGTATTGATAGATGTTGCTGGGAGATTAAATTTGCAGTCTTCCGATAATTTATAATTTCTGTGTAGTGATGATGCAGGAAATGATGCAGGAGAAGATGATGACGACAAACCTCTTCAGGCTAAGAAGGAAAAGCCAAAGAAACCACGGAAAAAAAGTGAAAAGACAGCGAAGGTAGGCACCTTGCTTGGTGATCATAAACATTGTGATAGGGAGTTATGAACTGAATCTTCTATGGCGCCATTGGTTCTAGCTGTGTTTTCCCTCCTATGTTTAGTATTTACAACTTCTCTTCATCAACTTCTGACACATGTAGTGCCTAATTTCTTCTTGAGCTTTTGCTATACCGCGGATTTTCCTGTTGCCAGACCATCTATTTTTTCCTTGGTGAATTGCCTTTGTATAAACGTGAGATTTTCACCAGTGCATGTGTAGTTTGATCAATATTATCTATTTGTTGATGTATCAAGTTCACTGCTACTACTACTTGATAGTTGGTACACCTGTGTGTTAGGTGCTTATCTATCATAAATGTGTGGTGCTGTATCAGGTGGGCATAGTGGAAGCAGGGTTCTGCCCACGGTGGGCGGCGCCGGGCGGTACCGCCCAGTATTTATCATCAACCACCCACCTCTCATGAAGCTCTTGCAGTGTTTCGTAATCACTCCAACACATAAACATAGGTCTCAAGCTTTAATATAGTGAACATAATCTGCACTCAATCTCCTAGCACCCGGCACTTACAAAATCCTGGGCAGAACCCTGTGGAAGGGCTAGAAAATACCTCAACTCCCGGCTAATAAGCCGCAGCTTATGAGCAGATTTTTCATACTTCCAATAGATGTGCGGCTTATCTAGAGGAGCGGCGAAACGTTGACTTAACAGCATAAAAATTACCTATCACCAGATTGGATGGTGAAGGGAAGACATCGACTATGAGCGGCCACTCTTGACCGATTTTTTCAGACCAGAACAAGAAATAGATAGTGTTTACTGCAGCTCATCAGAAGGATATTAATAATGATTACATGAATTACCTTGTTTCATATTGGTTGCATGAGTTATGAAAACGGTAATGCCTAAATTGGTGGAAAGTTTCATTTGCACGATAAGCCTGATGCAATGATTCGCCTTATGTAACAGTGTGACTGATGTGATGATTTGTTGTCCAGATCAGCACCTATATAGTGGGGTGCAGCTTGTAAACGGTGCGGCTTATGAGCTGGGAGGTACGGTACCTTCAA
>JAOBRC010700117.1:0-10449 GCA_027575255.1 Scolionema suvaense | reverse complement strand
ACCAGCTAGCATCATCTGAAATACTATATTTTATAAGAGATTTCAGAGCAAAAGTTTTGTTCATCTCAAATATTAGCATCATCTCAAGTCCTCTCCCGGATAGCAGCAATCTCCGCAGAGCAAGGCATACACTGATCAGGTATTAAATCAGGAAATCATGTCTAGAAAATGCGTCACAGCAAATTTCGTTTCTGCCACTGATACATTTATTGACCACAATTAAAGCTTTCAAACTTTTCATTTGAACCGTAAAATGCCACTATGCCAACACACAGAGTATAATTCGTAGCATTAAGAGGAAAGTCAAGAAAACGTCTCGTACTGCAAGAATCATTCAGCCCTCATAAGGCGATAGCAATTACTATAATTGTGTACTCTTCTTGCTACAAAACATGACTTCTCAACGCAAAAATGACAAGTGATCGTACTTAATATCCTATTTCCTCTCAAATCTCAAAAATTTTAAGTTCATGTCAATCAATCTGGCATTGAACTGGAGATGACATACCTTAAAAGACAGTGGTAGAAAACGCTTTGACCTGGAGATCACATACCTTATTAGACAGTGGTAGAAAGCGCTTGAAGTATACTCCAGGGATGAGCAAGTCATCATTAATGTTGTGACTACCTAAAATTAAAACACAGAAGAAGAAGACTTTAATTTACTGAGTACCAATTAATCCTTGGAATCGATTCATACACGCAACAAGCATCGTTGAACTTTATGGAGGCTTGCTATCAATAGAGTTACAACAATGGAGTGTTCTAACATAATCTGTTACTTAAATTGTCATAACTAACACTTCAACAAATATTAATTACTATCACACTCACCGTCTTGCCATCTACATTGGCCTGTCAAGCACATCTTACGTTTGAGAGAAGATATAGATAAATCAAACATTAAAGCTAGGTCTAAGACTACCAGCTCAACAAATTAGAGGTTTCAACTTACCCCCTCTTAAAAGAAACTCTGCAATGGAATTCATGTCTTCAGATACGTCAACACATTGATATTCTTTGATAGAATTCTTCCACACTTCATGAGCAGCCCTAAACATAGGCATAATGAAAGAAGCTGCAAGTCAACTCTTCACCAGTTATGCAAATTATAAAGCTGCTCACAGAAAATTCCAGGGATTAGATTAACCCACCCTTGTCCGCTGGTTAAAATAGATCTCAGCCCTGAAATGCATGAAATAGAAAGCTACTGAAACAACGTTTTGTCAAATACAAATAGCCAAACTGCAGACATACTACATGAATGATAAGTAATTGAAAAACTAATTCACAAACTGTAGGAAGTCAATGTTCACGCGTGCTTCACCCATCAAAATTCAATACATTTAACATTTCCATGAAGTCACAGAAATTACCAACCTGCGGAGCCTGAATGGCCATGGTATTATTCACAAAGAATTATATTAAAACTTGAACAGTAATGCAAGAACACCAGCAATGAACAATCTTCTTACCATACAGACATACCAGTACCAGAGCCAAAATCAAGCATTGTCTTCGGAGAATATTCAGGAAGACGCTTTTTGATCTGAAAGGTCCAAATTGAAGATAGCAGTAAAAAACACAACTATCTTAAAATGAAACGGCATCCATAAGCCAGGAAAATGCATCGCTCTGAGAGCATGATGAACAGTTCCGAACCCAAATCAAAACTTCGACCCTAGATCTAGAGTAGCCTGGCTGCTGATTTGGAGCATTGCTTTGGTAGAGGCTGCATTGCCTATGAGTTTGCTACTACCATGATTATCCCAACAATCACAGTCTACATGACAGGTACGTCTTTGATAAGTCATTTCGAAGATCATCTTCTCCTATGCACGAAAGACAATTATATGGCATGATATTTGAGACCAGTTCAGTATCACCTTCACCATGTAATTCGTCTACGGGCAACTTGAAAACAGTGGAAAAATGTTGCTGGGATGCCAATCTAGTGCTCTGGCATAAACCAACCAAGTCACAGTGCTGTCAAATGCAACTGGAAATGATTCAACAGGCTATACTTTAGCCCAATGTTTCCTCCAACTATCAGTAACAAGTAACGGTTTGCATTTTCTAGACATGATGCCCTCTATACCAAACAAATACATCTAATCATTGATAAAAAACAGATCCACCTGACTAGATGAAGATAGGAACAAGACACCTAAGTGTATAGAATGACAATACGAGAAGTAAAATTAAACACATGAGTAAAACACTCCAAAGAGGACCGTTATTTTGCAGACTTCTTTTCCTTTACAGGGATAGCTCAGCCGATGAATAGACGCACAGAGCACCTACAGAAACAAACTTGAAATACTGCTTGCATCAAGATATTGCAATGTGCAGATGATTATCCAAAACGATATGCAAAGCTGCCTGCAGCAATAATTAAGGAACCATAAAATGAGTCCACGGAGATTTGATATTGACCAGTAATTACACCTGTGTTCCAGGACTTGCGACCTGGACATAGCTTTAAACAATGTTTTAAGGCGCCAATACTCAGCACTGTGCAGGCAATTACCAGCAAGCAATAGGAATTTGCCATTCAAAAATTCATACACACAAGAATTCATATGAAAAACTAACACATTTGAGACTAATTCTATGTTCAGGACGAAACATGCAAAGCGGACTTTACACGACACAAATATATATGTGCAAATAAATTTGAAAGCACATCCAAATTTATTTGGAACAGGTTTCAAATATATTTAATTATCGAACATGCGCCTAATTTAGCGGGAAATTGCTCATGTTATCATGGACGTATAATTATACGTCCATGATGCTCTTCTCGAAATATTGGCTGCGTTGGGTAATTAGCTATGTCGTTTGCGGTACACCTAAATCTCCGAACAAAAGGAATTGAACGAACTTTTCAAAACCGAAGTGAAAAGTTCGGTAACGAATGCCCATCATTCCTGCGGTTAACCATAGGTGTCCAATTAATTTGGAAGGACGAATTACACGTCCGCAATATATTTAGGGTGCTCCAAATTAATTTGCTCAAATATATTAGGTCCTGTGTAAAGTCCGCTTAAGATGAAGTTGTTCTCAAGTCAGTTCCTAATAAGATAACACTACACCTCCAGCCTTGTCATTTATCATGCTAGATGCTCAATACACCATCTTCAGGAGGCATGCCACATCTAGCTAGATTGAGCTTTAAAAAATTATCTGCAACTCATAAAACCCATACTGACACACCAGTGCTTGGCAGAGATAGCAAACACCACTTCATAGAGCCAGTACACCTTCCGGTTGACATTTGGAGAACAACAACAAGATTTTTTAAGAATCATTCTTAGATGTTGGTACATCAATGGATGGCTATCATGGTACAGAACCAGACTATTATTCTGGACAAAAGCATTGTCACAGAAGCATTGTGCTTCATAGTTATATGAGATTCTGAGCACATGTGCCATGATCATTCATGGTCTGTAACATGCCTCGAAATTTCACAACTTATGCAGTATGGGTACTTACTCCTGAAACAATTACCCCCAACTCTGCACCAGCCTAGCTCACATCTTAAAAATTTTCTGTGCAACTCAATCTTGCACATCCACCTAAAGCAAGGAAACCAAGGTCATGCATCAACGGCTGTTGGGCTACAATAGCAATGGTCTCAAACTTGCCACTACTTTGCTAGGCAATCCCTAGTAAGCTAAACAGACTTTAATGGATACGTTGATGCGCTGGTCTTTCCCATTGCCAATGGTCTTTCCCTCTGCCACTAGTCTTTCTTTGCAGTCACAATAAACCCATTGCAGGCAGACAACAATGATGAACACAACAGTGGCAAGGACTGAGCAACGCGTCATCTACAGATGGGTTTTAACCCTACTGATCAATTATAAATAAGATGCAACAGACTATGGGAACCAACCATGTAAACACAGCCTAAGATAGGATGTTGGCGAACATGATTTGCCTGAATAAAAACGCTTACAACTGGACAACTTCCATGGAAGACCTCTGGTGATGAGTGTGCAATAAACTTGATATTAGAAGGCTGAAAAGTATTGTTATAACTGGTCTTGTGCCTTGAGGCAGTCATCAACGTACTATTCAGTGTTATTTTCCTCACTTTTTGTGCTGCAATGTTGTGGTAAACATTGCAGAAGAAATTGATCTGTTGCAGAGTTCATTTGGCTTGCTGAAGAACGATCTTAACTTCTCTATGCATGCACTTAACAAGCATTCACTTTGTGGTCTTGCATAGGGTATGTTGACAAACAGAAGATGTGACTAGTTACCCGAGATGTACATGTATACCCGCGTGCAGCAAAACAATGTCTTCCTGCCACTTCCGAGTCTTGGAAGCTTCATAGGATCATGATTCAGGTCACAGTTCCAATTCTGAGAAAGCAAAGCTTGGCAGATACTATTAACCTGCTTCTTTCACCCAAGATGTCTTCATCAAGCAATTTTCCTGTGATGTAATTGTTGCGGAATAGAGCGTTCACTTCGACTAATGCATTCTATGCCCTGCCGTAGATAGAGCTATTGGGGAAAATTGACTAATTTTGGAGTTGCATAAAAAAGGTTTCACATTAGCGGACAAGCAATTAGCAGACGCCCTAATAAGCGGAATAATTATTTGCATGAAACGGCATACTAGACCGGTTCTCCTTTCCGATTAGTGAACAGAGGAAAAAAACAGCAAAAAGTCAATAGATTTTTGGGTGTTTATTCATTTTCGACCGTCTTGCGGTTTGATAGGCAACTTCATTCTTCACAGCAATCGCTTCGCAGCAGCATTATCAAGGATTTTCATCTTCTCCGCTCCTTTGTCGCCCTCCCAAAGTTACCCACGTGACCCTTACTTACGTTCATACTTACATTAAAGGGGAACAACGGTCAAAAATGATATTTTAACAGATGATAGAGCTCATTAAATCATGACATGTAGTTTTTATTTCACAGCAAAAGCTTATGTAGTTCTGGAGATATTCAGTCTCAAAGTCCGGCAGCTACCATCTTGATTTTTGATGATGTCATCAAGGCACGTTGCTAAGTGTCACCATTTCCTTAGTAATGCATATACCAATGTTATTTTCTCAAGTGGATCTTTAACATATTAGCTAGTTCTATAAGAAAACAAAAGAGACAGTCCTTCATCATCATTCAATACTGAGTATTTTGGCAACGAGTTAAGATAATTTGGCAAGTGCCCCACGGACATCATGCATAATTATTGGCAAGATGGCAGCTGTTGGACTTTGCCAAAGTTTGGAGTTGAATATCTCTAGAACTACACAAGCTTTTGCCATGAAATAAAAACTGTGCATCATGTTTTAATGAGCTCTATCATCTGTTAAATTATCATTTTTTACCGTTGTTCCCCTTTAACAAAATTTTCGAAAACTAAACAAAAACTCTCAACATTCTTATTACTGGACATCTCCAATTAACGCACAAATTCCTTTTTCCCCCGATGTTGTCCGCAAATTGGAGATTATACGGTATATCAGAACGGATGACGACAAGCAAGCACATGGCTTGCTGCATTAACAGTATTACGGTGTATAGCTTTTTGTGATTTGTTTATTTGGTCTTTTGGATGTTGCTCCTGCAATTGTTTCACAAATTTCAGCATCATATCAGTTTAAAATTTGATCAGGACTTAGCGTTTAATAGATACTAAAGAACTGTAGGGAACCCTTCAAAAAAGGGAAGGTTCCGCGTGGAAGAATCCTTACCATGCTGAAGCCTTGTGGAAAACATGATGAAAGAGAAAATTAGCAAAACTGAGCAGCATAATTAACCCTGCAGTAAATGGGGGGCAGATTCCGCCCCCACCCCCTAGTAATTTCTTAGGGATAAAAACTTTTTTGGGAGAAGCTACATTCACAAGTCAAGCTGACTTTTCCTAAAATTTACCTAAGAAACTTTTAAAAGAAACTGCAAGTCGATACCTGCTATAGTTTTTGAGTCACACCAAAGTTCTGGAAGGCGACTGTCGCGTGAAAATGAGGCAAAATTGACGAAAAACAAGGAAAATTGCAGTTTTTGGGAATTTTGGAGGCCTTAATAAAAACACCCCAAACCCCCTGATAATCACTCAAAATATGGGTGGAAATGGTCCTAGTAAGATTAAAATGAAATTCAGACTCAATAAAAAAATTCCAAAGTTTTCATGAAAATTTTCCTGTAATTTCACACTGCCTAATGTATTATTGTCGCAAAAAATTTTTTTGTGCCTTTTTGTTTCCTAGATAATGGTCTAAAATCCTACCAAGTTTCATGCCTCCAGCTGATGTTCTTCCTAGAGATCATAAGGGGGGGAGGGGTGTCATAATCCGCCCCCTGTACATTTTCAAAAAGCCCATACACTGTAGGGTTAAAAAGACATACAGGCAGACTAGTCATTCAATATGCAATTTTAACTGATAGAATTGCTATTAAAAAGAGGACAGATTCTATTTATGAGAGTCCTCGGAAATTATTCGCAAAATAAAAGAAGCAACAGAACACAAGGTTTTAGTGAGTTTTGAAGAGGCAAAGTCGCGCAAGCCAGAGTTCCGTCCCTACTTAAAAAATAGTAATTACCCAAATCGAACGCATGATTTTGCGCTATCTCATCCGGCTGGGCGTTCACATGTAAAATCAACTCGGCTCGCACTGTTCACATCGAAAAATTCAACAATCTCATCCTGTGGTTAAAATTTCATCCCTGTCTTGAAAGCAGAGATGAGTTCAACCCAGGGACGAGCTTCAACCCTCCCGAGTTCATGAGAACAGATGTTGACGCTTCACCAGAAGTAGAGGTGAAATTTTCACCAGATTTGAATTTCAACTTCGGTGCAATTTCAATCCTGCCTCCATGTAAATGCAGCCTTAGTTGTGGTTCAGCATATGTTGATCAGGCAGAACAAAATCTTGGTACACGTTGGAATAAATACGGTGAGTACGGTACATTCGCTCTAGAACATAAACCATCAAAATAACTGCAGCAGCTTTCATAAAATCCTGTTGACAATTCAATTTGATCTTCGACCATCTAAATAATCTGGTTCATTATAGTGTTGTACAGCACATTTAATCTGCTGCGCTTCAAAATACTGCACTACAATACTTTGAAAGAAAGAGCATTGGACACAGATGGGTTTCCGAGAGAAAATCAAAGTACTTAGTACTAGGAAGTACTACTAACACTCTAAGTAGGGCTATTAACTATACCCATTCCCTACCAGCCAAGACTTACCATGAGTTTCCTCTCAATTAAGTGCCCAGGGACAAAAAAAGCAGTAAAACATGAATGGCAGACCTTTGGAAAATGCTACAATCTAAGAAAAACTTGCGGACCATCTCCTTTGAAGCAACAATACACACTAGAGGCATACGGACCTCCCATAGGGCTTTAAGTGTTGCACCATAAACAGCAGGTATCTGAGAGGCAGCATAGGCCATAGATTCGCGAGGACCATACCTAATGAAAAAGAATGAAAGTGAGTACTAGTGAAGAACATTTAGAAATTCTTATTAAAAATTCTAGAGAGCATGAAACAAGTGCTTCTTTTATCAAATTGCTAAAGCTTGGTTCCCACCAGGCGCTAAGAGCGCTAGCTAGTGTTAACATGTACTGCGCTAACTGAGACTTAAGTGCGCTAACAGTGCCCAATATCATTCACACGGAAAGCAGAAAAAATGCCAGGAATATCCGCTTCAAGCAGAATCGAGACTAAAGTGACAAAGCGTATTCTTTCTGCCACTTACTCGAGGACAATAGTTTCAACTGCGGCATTCTTTGATCTTTACTATCGCAGTCTTAGCACCCAGATTTGAATATCAAAAGTTTTTGATAACTCAAAAACGGCGTTAAGGGCATTAAGACGTAGTAAAGCGTGCTAACAGTGTTAAGGGCGCTTAGTTATAGTTATACTATAACTTAGCGCGCTTTACGCCCTCTTAATGCCTAGGGAGAACCAAGCTTAATGCTGTCTTGTTTGACAACAGTGTGTATGCTGCTCAGCATAATCACATACGGCAGGTTCCTTCTAACACTACAAGATATGCATACAAATGTGTTAACAAACCACGTATTGCACCAAGATGATATTATGATATGATCAAAGACAATCCACTAATATAAATCATGAGAGAACTGGAAGATTGCCAGAGCTCTTTACAATCTTGTTTAAAAACTTTTATGAGAGTTTCTATTCCTGTTTCACAGAAGAGCACGGCCACAAGACCTAGCTATACCAGGCTTTGAAAAGAAAGGAGACCGATCACTCTCCCTCACCTCCACACCCTTAAACCTACAATTATTATGGGTGTCATGACTTGGCTTGATTTGTGTGGAGGAGAGCTATACCACTCCCCTGCCAAATATTTATTTCGAAGTCTTTTTTTGGGGAGACACTACTAATTAACCCTATCTCAGACGGGGGAGGGGGGGTTGCGTTTTGGCCCCCCTGTCAGATATCCCAAAATAACTTTTTTTTGGCAACGTTTTGGTAGCCAAGCTCTACAGTACCCTCCCAGAATTCATTCTGACCAAGTTCAAAAAATTTAAAACAAAAAAAACCACATTAAGCTAGTGGAATATTGTCTTAATGCTAAAAACTCAATGCAAAAGTATAAAACGAGCCCAATAAAACAAATTTCAGCAAATTTGACCCACATTTTGGGTTTTTACGGGCAAAAACATGATTTTGGGCAAAGTCGGGCAAAACATGGGCTGTTTTCGTGGTTACTCATGACGTCATATCTCAAGTAGCCTGGGGAGAAAAACAATTCTGCCTAACTTTTTGGAGTCTTTTAGAGTAAAGGGAACTCACTACCAAGTTTTAGCTTCGTAGGTACTCTAGTATAGAAATTAGGACGGGGGGCCAAAAAGCCCCTCCCCCCGCTTCTGATAACTCCAAAAAAGCCCGCCTCAGATAGGGTGAAGATATGAAACATATGTCAAATAGCTGACTTTATTTGATTATTTCTACATTCAGATGCACATCCAAAAAATTCCATTATTTGGATTCAATATAAACCCAAACTCATGAAACATCCTCGCAGATATCTGATAGAACTAAGATCATAGCCAACATATACGGTACATATGCGAGTTTGTGAAATGTAGAGAACAGAGGGCATAAAACAAATCCAGCAGTACTAACTGCTCGAAACTGCATCGATGCACTTAAGAAAAGAGGTTCAACACTTCACTTAAACTTTAAAGTTGTATTCCATGTAAGACCCTGCTTCTTGACTTCAGATTAAAAAACAAAAGTCTTATTGTACACAATGGCCTCTTCACTATCAAAGATTTTATAGGCTGTTGCCATATTGGACGTTAAATATCTCGAATCAACTGTACAACTCAATTACGGCGAACTCTGTCTCGCCAGTAAACTGGGCAAACTTTGCTGCCAGGATGAAATGCTATAATATGAGTAATTTCTTTCCAATACGAATTTTAGAATGAATCACACAACACCAATGACATTGATACAAATTGTTTTCAAATCTTGAAAGAAACAGTCTCATATCGTACAGGTCACTTTGCATAACCTTACTATCATAACAGTTTCCTCAATATTTGCACATATTCTTTCCCACATTCAGTGCCATTGATGTGACATCATGGCTGCTCTTGTAAGATGCGACCAAAATGATCATTCATGGACATACAACTTTTCTACCTGGGGCAAAATCCTCCAGGCTATGAAGAGACATGTACTTCAAATTTGTAGATTGCTTCCATTACACAATGCTGGAAAGATCGGTTTCGGCAACTTCTCAACTGCACCAGATTGATCTCACATACATCTTCTGAAGTTATTCCTCCTGGTCAATCTATACATTTGTTACAAACAATTTATTGGACATTAAAGGCGCTTCCTTGCTCCTGCAAACCATAGTTACAATTGTTTTATGAAAGGACAACCTTCGTTTTACCCATGGACAAGGGATTTGCCACGTATTCCTGACTACTGCTCTGGATGTGGATGTTAATCGGGCTAGAGTCACTATGACATCAAAAGTATCCAAATAACTATGCACAGCTAAGATTTTATGTTTATCAAAGGTACAATATCGTTATGACTGTAGAGAGAATATTGATATCGAATTTTAAGAGAATAGCTGTTTCTGAGCAAAGTGCTGAATGATAAAAGCCATTCACGCATGGAACAGTTTCAACCTAGATTACCCTAGACACTATCGCAACTATTATCGCATAAACATGCAGCATTTGGTTCTTGTGATATTCCACAACTTGTACTGCTTGTCAATTTATGACCAACTTAAATTGAACTGGCACTTTGTAAAAACAATTTGTAAATTTTAACTGTCATCTTGGCACATAATTGATTGTCTAAATATTAGATATCAAAATCTATTTCTAAGGAAAAGTTTATAATTCTATATCTGCAGACCCCCATCGAGTTTTATGCTTCAATAGTCGAGACATAACTATCAACTTTGTTCACA
>JAOBRC010700006.1:0-10449 GCA_027575255.1 Scolionema suvaense | reverse complement strand
TATCCTATTTTGTCATGCAAAGGATATACTTACATACTTACGTCATCTTTCATTCACATACCGAATAGATAGATGCGCCACTTCGATACAATGGCAGGCATGTTCCTAAAATATGCTCATCCTATACAGTAAATGTGGTTGGTTCCGGGATGGTCATTCTTTGGGGTCTAGAAACTCGCTTAAAAGCAATCCCTTTCCTACACTACTCGGTTGAGATACAATACGTGAGATTTGCTAAACTACTTGCACACTAGTTCTATCTGGTGTTTCACCAAACCACATACTCGTTTTAATTACAATACAATCTCTGTGCATGACAAAAAATTGCTAACCTCGAACATACTCTGCTTCATATTTGTATACTGCAGTCAAAAGCAAATAGATTGACCTCACGAAGAAGTATCTCTAGGAGATAATAAGGGAACCGTTTCTGACCTTTGTTAAGTCCTTTCTGTGCAAAAAAAGATTTGCAGAATTTTAGGGTCAATAATCATTGTATGGGCTTTTCACTGACGAAATTTTTAGCTGTATATTCGATGAAAGTCTTTTACTGCTATGAAAAATATCTGATTTTAGAATTTCCATCCAGCAACGGGTGACTGAAGGTTGTATGACACTCATTCTGTGACAGAGCTTATTGCTAAACTAAAAATTGGCTAATTTTACGGTACAGTTCCTCCCATCTTGTAAGATTGCTATATTACCCCTTGTACATTTAGTCATTAGACAATTCACGTTTTGGGAAAACGTTGAAAGATAAATAAATCTGATCTTTTAACTACAACATTCCTTTGATCTTGAGACAGTGGTCACCTTTACTGATAAATAAGATTCCTTCTTTTGTAGAAAAGATCTACCTGAAATCCAGTCTTGGACTCCAAACGGGTCCAAAAGGCCTATGTAATGTGCAATGAAGCTGTGTCGTGTTCAGAGGGGTTGGAATCCACCCCTTACAATGAGATTTTTTTTTCTAACAGCCCTATGAATAGCCACCCTTTGGACTATCGACCCTTCGGACCAGCGACCCTAGGGACTATGGACACTTTGGACCAATAACCCTTCGGACTATCGACCCTTCGGACCAACGACCCTTCAGACTATCGACCCTGCGGACCAACGAACTGACCCCCTCCAAACACATGACGTGAGATCCCTGCAAGTTTCCCGTGTCAACCCAGAATATGAGATGATGGCCAAGGGAACTAGTAACACTCGCACGTATATCGGAGTGTTATATAGTTCTATTAACCGATTTGTGGGGTTGGCAAAGAATATAGCCGGAGTTTTTTGTTTGCACCTTCGTGGATAGACAAGTAGCCAGACAGCAAACACGTAACTCTTTTTGTATCTGATTGAATAACTGCTCAATATTATAGTCACAAGCCATAGCACGATGTATAAAGAGTCATACAAAGACGCTGAAATACATTGAAGATAGAATGGAACCCAGGTGAATGCAAATATCACTCTTTGAATATGAACATATATAACCATTGATTTTTGCTGCATTTGAACAACTATGCCTTGGATTGACCCTAGATCAACTCCATAGGTGATGTGTGGCAATGAAGATGAGACACCGTTTGTTTTCCGTGCTGCATTCCCTGAGATTAACACCAGATTGGAACCTAGGACAAATGCTGTAATGGAAAAGTTTATACTTGAAAAGGATATGATGATTTACTAGGTCAAGCTGGCCTTTTTGTAGATTAAGAAGACGGCTAGCAATAAATTTCCATATCGTGTTGATTGTACAGCCGCTTCTAGAACGACAAATGAGGCAGAATGCTTTGCTCTGAATCCAAATTAGCACTCATGAAAAGTATCATGTTTCTTTTAAACTCCAATATAGCTGCTGATGACCTGCCATTTCTTTCTTTGATTTTATAAAAAGAAAAGGTCAGGACAGAGATGAGCCAGAATTTCCAAGACATTGGGAGTTCTCAGTGATACTCCTGTTTTTTTCATAAATGAATGATCTGTTAAAACAAAAAAAAAGTTGATATTTGGCTTCATCTTCATCAAGTCTTAGCTTTGTCACAAATTTTGACCATCTTGACTGTAAAACAGTGCTGCTATTCTTAAATAAGTTCAGCCTGGGATTGGTCATAAACTGTTCCTCAAAGGCAAAATTAAGGCTCACTTTCTAGTGAAATTGTTCTTATGAAAAAAAGAGTGCAGTCGTAGCGGTCAGCACACCATCAAAAGTCTGACTGAAGAAAAAGTGCCTTTTACTATTTAGTCAAAAAAAGTTAAATAGATATTTCTATAAATTGTCATCATCTAGTGCGTTGTGGATTGGCTCAGTGATACATAAAAGTTGGAGCTATTGTGACAAAAGTGCATCACTCCATGTTATTCGTAAGTTTGCATTGAACAGGCAAACAGGGGGGGGGGGTACTCCCATATACCAAGATACAGCATGTGCCGCCCACCAGGGTAGTAAATTTTGCTCCATTTCCCTAAAACAGGGTTACCAAGAAGACGTTGTGCCGTAAATCAGGGTGCCACTGAGCAAAAATTTCAATAAATTTTGGCCGGAAATGCATTTTCCGACGATCTGGAGGACAAAAAACCCCAATTTTTTCCTTCGGCACCCACCATGGGGGCGCCTCCGGGTGACACAGCACACCTGTTCCCTCAACTGTATCTATCACGCCGCTCATAAGAATGTGACCTTGCCATACGATTCCGTAAATCAGGGTCATGTCCTCAATTTGTGGGCGGCACATGCCGACAAAACCATACCCCAGTACCCTCCCCGGGATAGGCTCTATTGTAAATGCAACTTTGTCCGGGGATGTCTGATATCCTCACTAAAACATCTGCTCCCTAACAATCCCGCAATTTATTGTAAACTAACGGTTCATGCGAAGATCTGTTGTGTGCTTACCTCTAGCCGCAGTTATTGCCAGTGAACGTTTTTACTCAGGCTACAGACAGCTGAATACAAGTAAAAACAAAGCAACTGAATGAAGTAAAGGATTATTGACGTAAATGTATATCTATTATATTGTCAAAAACTATAATTGAAAGTTCTTGTTACATTCACACTCTTACGCGAAGGCGCGCGAGGGATATTAGTTTGTCCGTTGCGCTGTAGACGCAACCTGGGTGCCAAGCTATGAGGTTATCACTCTGCTCCTGTAGACGTCGTTGTTATAAAAACCTTATATAAAATTTGCAGCAATTACGGATGTCTGCATGAGAAAAAATTTCTGGATATTTCCAGCAAAGGCTTTGTGACGCGGCAAAGCTTAATTTCTGAAAAGCAGTTATGGAGGTATTATCATGTTTATGAACTAGTTTCGTCTTGGTAAATTACTTCCGCTGAGTTGGCATTTAATTGTTTTGTTGTCATAGGGCGGCTGAGTTCCAACCAAGCAGACTTGCCGCAAATTGGGATGCTTAGGAACAGACCAAGAAACATGGCGAAGTGCCATATCAACAGAGAATGCAAATTATCGACGCAACAGGAGACGCTCATTGATTATTCTAGGTAGAGAAAAACTGTCCATCAAAGCCTTGCGAAGAATATCGCAATATTTAAAAATAGTAGAGGCCGCGGACATTAAGTTGCTGAGTTCAATTAATATAGTGTAGCACAAATGAGAACAGTAACAAGTAAATAGCAGTCTCAACATCGAACGTTATGAAACAATTCATCTGTAACGCACTTCTCGTCCGCTGTCTGCAGCCAAGGGTTCTAGTCCTGTCAGCCACTGACGGCAGCTGCAAGGTTCCAAACACGTGAGCTCAAGATACACAGGGTTGATTCAGTAGATAATTTAACAGACAAGAAATATTTGGTTGTCCTGTGTACCATCAATGGATGTGGCCAATGACGAGCAGTTCGGGCAGCATCTTGGCGGATTGTAATTTGTCATCAATTTTTTTAAAAATCTGACTGAACCGATTTTTTTCACGAATTATCCATCATGGTTCAATGGCAGTCCTGCGCTGCGTTCTGCACATATTGTTTGCGTGATTGGCTACTAATTTATTCAACAAACGAAGCAGAGACTTCCACCAGTAAAAAGTTCCATGGTGAAACTCCCACACCGTATGGGCCAGACATCGTCTTATCCACTGAATTATCCCCATGTATCTCGAACTCAGTTGTTTGGAATTGCGCCGCTACTATCAGTAGCTGACAGGACTCGAACCCGCGACTGTTGTGTGAGGATGATAAGAGCGCTACTGATGCGTTGTTTTAGAGCCCTCGAACTTTTAGAGTAATTGGCATCCAATCAGTAGCTCTGTTCATGCTAATAGAGTCCGTGCATTTATTAGGCTCCAACAAGCAAGTGTAAGAATGGCCTCCTAACACGTGTAGAAGCCTTTTGCGCACCCACTTTTTCTTTTGTAGCAAGTATCATGTTTCGTATGTCGGATCAGGTTCAGTCTTTTGATTTCTCGAAACGTGGCCTTAGATATATTTGAAATTTTGGAAAATTCAAGCAAGCTAAGTAACTGAGTCTATTGAATTCGGCCAACAACTTTAGCCCAGATATCATAAAAGCAAGGCTTCTATGCAGTCGGAGGACACAGTACCTCAATCAACCGACCGATACTCCTGCCTGTGAAGAGCCATACCAGCTACAGCCATACTAAGACGCTCTTTCGAATCCAAGCCACAGGGTGACCCTAGCCCGTCTTTGGACTAAATCAAGTTGCCTGGCAGTTGATAGGGACTTCTTTTCTGCTGATGTCCGAAATAACCCTCTGCGACTCTGTGTTTTTTTGCTCCCTAGGTCATGACGAAACTGCGCAACATTCTGTAGAGCGCTGCACTAACCCTCAAATAGCAAAAGAAAGGTCTGCTCTTCTTAAAATTGTTTCCAATAGCAAAAATTCGCCTACGGGTCCAGATTGTTTAACAAATAAAATATTACATAGTGCCTTTGAAAGCCACTTACTTGATCATGTCTACAAAACTCTGCATGCGATGTATCGCGCTAGAGAAACAGCTAATCCTTATGAATAAGAGGGTCAGGAATAAAACAAAAATTCCAGGGGCTTTCTCCTCTGTTCCTTCTCATTGAACAAGTTTCCATGTGGCTGATGCGTTGTATACGTTGTACTGTGCGTGTTTTTTTTTCTCTCTTTTTTTTAGGTCGAGATTTGAGTTCAGTTTGTATTTGTAAATGCATACACACATATTCTCATACCAAAAGATTCTATTCTATTCTCAAAAGGAAAACAATTGAGATGCAGTTATTGGTTAATTTAAGAAGACCACTTTGTCCGTACTAATACACATTCGTAGAAGTTTGTAGAGAGAGATCAGGTATGGAATAATAGCATTGTATACCGAAATTTATACTGTTATATTTCTCTTGAATTATTTAAATGCTTTGGATAGGTGCATCTTAGACCCGTTTCAAACGTCAAGTTATGCTGCGTTGAATTTGTTTACTTTTGCATTCTATGGCACAAATTTTCACTTCAGTTCTAAAACATCCAATATGACCAGGAAGTGCCTGCTTCATGTCGAGATCTGTCTAGAAGAATTTACGTCTGAAACAGTTTTCCGTCGCCTCGCTTCGAAGTTAGCAAAACATGAGCCATATGCAAATGCAATTTGTCGTATTTCCTGAGCATGAAGTTATCACACTTTCCGCCAATTCTTTCCTACGATAAATATTCAGTTGAAACGGCTGGAATACATTTTCATAATTTTTTGACGCTGCCTTCTATTAAGAACCTCAGAGCATGAAACCACCATTCATCAGTCGAAAGTAAATATAGGCTTGTCACCTATTTCGACACGACGCGAAATTTGAAACCTTATGAGAGTAATTTCACTTTGTTTGTGCAAAACGTGAGATTAACAAAACACAGTGTACGAGCGACTTTATTAGGTATCTGCAATTACGGAAAAAGTTTCGGCACGAAAGGTTACATTAACTTCGAAAAATTTCGGACAAAAAAAGGTTCGGCTTAAGGGCTTAATGCCCAAAACTTTTTTGTCCGAAATTTTTCGTATGCTGAAATTTTAACTCGCTGAAATTTAAAAATGACCTAAAATCTACAAAATTTAGAAAAGAAGGGAAAATCGTCACACGCTGAGTGTGCAGAGCACCATAAAAACATAGGCTGTAGTCACATTCCTCCAGCAGAAGTTTCAAACTTCAGATGAAAATGGAAATTTCCTACAAAAACCCAAGTCACTGCCACGAACACGAGAAAGTCCAGTCCTAGTTTTAGGAAGCGGCTTCCTTAAGAAGACGTTTAGCAGGCATTTTATTAATTTTTGAAGTGCCGAAAATTGGTGGAAAACAGCCAAAATATTTGTCCGAAACGACCTGATTTTTGACATTATGTCATTATCATTAATGTCATGATCTCTTGTTATTCTGATGTTGAATATGGCGAATAATAAAGACCTGATTTTTGTCCTAAACGTTTCTGCCGAAAGTTTTGTGTCCGATAATTTGAAATGCCGACGTTTCCGTTCTTAATGTAAAAAACCCCCAAAAAACAAACAACAAAAACCTCATTTTTAAAAGACATTGGATCAAAAACCACTTTGAATTGAAATTGCTTCAGAACAGATTTTGCAGCACACTTAATGGGGTCTCAATTATGTGCACGCCCTCTGCTCTTGACATTACCTGAACAATTCAAAACGCCCAAGCCACACCAAAAAAAAAACATCCAAAGAAGACAACCTACTATATTGTCAATACGTGATTTGTCGAAAGTCACAAACAACAAGTCTCTCAAGAATAGTCCTGTGTCCCTCTCTGATTTGCGGCTCTTCACTTGGAGAAAAATTTTCTTTTGCGAGTTGCGAACCACTACAAAAAACTGCAGACGTGCTAATATATTGTGACCATGATTGTAGAAATATTTCAGAATTTTTACTCGTAGCTCTGCCTTCCAGGCAAGAAATCGGGTTTTTCTATGGATATGGGAAGAACTCTCTAAATTCAGTTTAGCAGAATATCACCGTTTCAGACTAACGCTCAAGAGATCTGCGAAAGTTTATTAGATGGGTTAGACGACGTTGATAATAAATTGCTAAAAGGTTTCGATATCGTTCCTCTTTAGTGGAGTTCCGCATTCTGGACTAAGTAACGGAAAGGAATCTCCGGTAATGATTCCTTCCAAAGCATATCTGCACTTCCGAATTTATTAATACCAAGAGAAAAAAGAAGAGACCTCATAATTTTGTTAAGTAAAAAGATACACACAAGCCACATCATAAATTTACGGAACCAGTTTCAGGCTCGCCTGCTTTTCGTCAGCCCTAGTCACAAATCACCATGTGTATGTGTGTTTTTTTTCAAATAAAATCCAATTGTGAGATTACAAAAGGCAGTCTTTGCTGAAAGGTAAAACACGCACATGATTCGCAGAAAATCACTGCACCAAAACATGCGACGTAGGGTAGACGAGATTCTAGTTGCTTCGAACCATGAGCGCAATACTCCTCGATCCCCTGTGCAGACAATACATAATATCGCATCCAATGGAAATCCGCTGTTTCTTCCTTTTTATTTCTCCGATTGAATGATCTAATGTATAGGAAACAATATTCTAGTGGTTTCTAGACATTGAACAATCAAATGGTACTCCTTCTCATGATACCCATATCAGATTCACTGAAGCTCAGCAGGCATGTTCCAAACGTAGTCTCATTGGCCTTTATTTATTCGCTTTCCGAAAAAGTAAGAACCCATTTGCTTGGTAGCTTCCTTTTCACTTTCGCTTCGTTTTTCGAAAAGGTAAGGATAATGCAGATGACAGTTTCAAGAACAGGGCGTCAAGTCAACCTTATCGAGAGCAGCCATAACAAGATCCACTCTGATGTACCCCACTATAGATAAGTCCTCAATTCCTTATTAATGAAGATAGTAGTAAGTAATCCATCATAAAAGCGGACGTGTAAGAAGCCACAAAACCGATTTAATGCACGTATTCCACAAGTATCTGTTATAATAAACACTGGCAGGCGGATGTCCTAAATAAAAATTATTCGGATTAATTTATTCTTCTGTTAGCCACAGGTAACCGATAAACTCGGAAACGTTGGATTATCGTTATAGGCAGGAACCCGCGGGCTCTCTTAAACATTCAAAACGGAGTTGTATGCCACTTCCTTGTCGAACTGTTAAAGTGTTAGTAAATGTTGGCAACGCCATCAAGTATATGAATATGTAGGTATATTAACATGTTTGAAATGTGTAAGTGTAGATTTGCACCCATTGTGCTGTTCAGTGTCAACAGGAATTGGTGTGTAAGAACAGGATTATTAACCATTGACATTGATCGAAGCTAAATATGAATGAAATACTGAATTTGAAAGGTAGAAGTACATACAAGTAACAGGAATGAGAAAAACTATTGTTCAGGTGATCTCAGCCTTTACCAGCAAGCGTCACTCACATACTCAGACTGCTACAAATCCAAAATTTGATTTTGCAGTTTCTCGCTTCCTGCTCACTGCTTAGATGTTTGTTGTGTCCTGTAAGATAAGAACGAGAAATTATAACCTTCTTAGAGATACTCACATGAGCCCATAGAGACTCTCTACACATGGTTTATGCGATGTGCCAACAACTGCATGATAATATGCATAAGCTCGCCAAAAAAAACTTTGGAGGTCATGTGCCGCAACCGCGTCAAGAGATCTCAATAGAACAGATCTTTAGTCGAAACATTGCAACTCTAACATTAACCCTTTCCTTGCAGTACCAAAACTTTATGCAGATTACGCAATTTTTGGGGCAAAATAAATTACACATTTGTAGCAAAGGTGGTTCCAAAATAAATTTGCGCTAATATTCGACACAATATTATGCGTCAAAATAAATTGGCCATAACTTCTGATTGAAAAAAGCGATAACAAATAGATGGGTGACTTGTGATGGGCAGGAAAATTTCATCGAGCGTAGCCATTTTCACTATGAATTGAGTAGTCAACCTATGATCGTGCATGGGTAGATGAGGGAATTGAAAAATTCAAGTCATTCGAGTGAACGAGTGAACATAATAGAATAATATTAGGTATTTTCAAAGAAATCATAATCTTAACCTTTCGTCGGTAACGCTAAAAACTAGGATTAGAACGGTAATAGGGGGTGGGGGAGGGGGTGCTCCTCCCTCGAAAATGATACCTCCCTTACAGCTGTAAGGACAATTTTTGAAACACACCAAAAGGGGTCTAATAAAAGGTTGCTCGCCAATTTTGGTCAAAGTTGGGTGTCCGGTTGTCTGTTTAGAGGGCCGGAACGGTTGATCGGACACTAGCATACTGTAGATATGGTATGGGGGCTCTCTGTGGAGGGCAATTTTAAGAAGCCCACTTTCTGAAGCCCACTACAAATAAAACTTGGCGGGCAGATAGAGAATACCAAGTTCATTACGTATTCCAAACCTTGTGGTAAAAAGAGGACGACTAGGGTATTTTACAGACCGGTCTGTAAATTAAAAAATAATGTAGTTTTGGTAGCTGTTCGGGTCTGGAAAAAGGCTCCTGTTAATTGAAAAGTAAATAAACTTGGTACACACACTGAGGCTATCAGAAACTGAGAAAAAGTTGAAAAAATCTACTCCCTACAAACCATCTTAACTGTACGCTGACTGCATGAGATTGAGAATTTTTCTCTCATGCACAGATTGCTGACCTTCAGCACAAAACTTTGACCTACCTTAATTCATTGTCCTAACTCCCTGAAAAATCACCTGAAGAAATTACGTCAGACTAGGAAGGAATGTGGAATAAGGGCTTTTAGTAATGGTTAAGAATTCCGAAACATTTTTTTTCTAGGACGTCCACTTAATCCATTCAAAAACATAAATAGGGGTAACGGCATGGATATGAGATTTCGTAATTGGAGGTGTGCTTGAGGTTTGCGTTTTCTCATTGAGGTCAACAACTAAGCACTGAGATGTTGCAAGAATATTACAAGAGTCCTGTAAAACCATACATCATTCTCCTTCTTGCACAACCCAATAAAGTCGTACGTATTCCTGCATTCCGTAAAATAAGCAAACTACACAAAGTTCTGAAGGGTCAGCTGCAACTTTTCGGAAGTTGCAATCAGCTCGTTTTGAAGTACCTCCTGTATAATATTGTCAACCATTTCTTAATTTCCTGTAATGAAACTTTTCACTTGGAAAGCTATAGTAACTACTAGCTGTTTCAATAAACAAGGACTAATACTCTAAGCATGCTACCTCGTAATAGCTGGTCCAGAGCTTCAGAGGAAGATAAAATTGGCTAACTCCGGAAGTAGCTTCATCGTTAAGTTCCACTAAGACAACAGTACCCTTTGCATTAGTTGCCCCTGTTTCTAAGTACTAAGAACATACTGATCATTCGATTGCATACCTTGTAATTCTGTAGCAAACTATCTTATAGATTACTTTAATGTCAGAAATTTTCGCGTCCAGAAATTTTCGCGAATTTCGCGAATGGGCCTCAAATTCGCGAAATTA
>JAOBRC010699895.1:0-10450 GCA_027575255.1 Scolionema suvaense | reverse complement strand
TCTTAGCATCGGAGGATTTCGTTACTGCCGTACATCTGCGCTTCTTGAGAAATCCCTCCAAATTTAGTATCAAAAATGTTCAAGCTTTTTTCAAACTTAGAGCTTATCTCTTTCGTCTGTAACAAATTGTTGTGATAAAGCAAACTAAAATAAGCTCTAATCAGTTTATTAGGTCCGCTCAAAATAACTCATAACGAAGGACAAAAGCACACTTATTACAATTTCATTGAAGTTTGCTGTTGTTGATTAGGTGCAAATATTGGATGAAAGAAATCTCCCAAATGAATAATATCGACAAATTTTATCGGAAACGTTTCCAGGAACATCATAAACCACAGTAGCTTCAAAATCCATGTACGTTTCTGTCGGGATTCTCTCATGTCTTATGTTTGCACCAACGTTTGAGACTTGCCCACAATCGACAGAAATTCTAATGAGAACCCTCGCAGCGTAGCATCTTATCAGTTAAAATTTTGTGTAGAAAAGAATTTTTCCAGCATAAATGCTACTACTGGACAAATGTTTGTGAAATATGTGGTCACCTGGGCCAGGGAAATGCGGGAAATGCATTTTGCAGTCTGTGACAAGAAAGCAAAAAAGCTTTCTCAGGAGAAATTTTTTGTAAACTATCAGAAAAGTTGTCGCTTTTTCCCTCACATAGTAACAACAAATGCTGTCTTATATGCATTCTCAAGAGGCAAATTTAGTGCAAAATTATGCTGAAAGTGGTCTCAATTAGTTTTTGTATGGCCAAAGGAAGTTGGTACGGCTGAAGACAGTCGATGTTCTTCTCTCCACGCTAAGCTGCTGGGAAATTAATGAATCCTCATTCGTCTCAATGTTCAGGGGCTTCGCACTATTCATTTAGAGAAGGGGACTCGATCCTAAAATCCATACGGTTCAAGTCAACTATGTCAGCTGTACTAACCAGTGCTCTAAAGAGGATTTTTCGGAAAACTATCCATCCTACAAAAAGTAGTTAGAATTTCTTAACCCTATTCCGTATAGGTTGATTGATTCCGCCCCCCCCCCCCTCGGGTTTTCGGAAAATACCTCAAAAACGGCAAAAGCCTACGGCTTGCTTTTTTAGGCTTTTTTTTGGTTCACCTGTTCAAGAGATATCGACCTTTTGTTACGTGACATGCGACAGATTTTCTGCATTTTCAACACATGAACTCCGCAAAATAGCTGAAAATGGAGAAGTTTGGAGATTTCATGCCTGTTGCTAGTCATTTAGGGCCCATTGGAATGAAACATTAGCAAAATCCAGTTAAAATAATTAATTATGCAAATTTTTTAAGTTTTGCATAATTACGCAACCACCACTAATTACGATGACGTCACTGAATAATTAATAAGGCTGCGTAAATTATGATGACGTCAAATTGTTAATTACATGTTGGTCTATCACCATACCTAGTTTGGTGGTCATAGCCGTAGCCAATCCGGAAATACTAGGGGGTGGAATCAACCCCGCCCCACCCCCATACGTACAAAAGCCAAAATGACCCAATACGGAACAGGGTCAAAACCTCTCAGTAAACTATTTGCAGATTCGAAGAAGGCAAAAAATCACGAAGCAAAATCAGGCGCAAAGTAGTACTATGTCTCTGATAGACTTGTGGAGTGTGTCGTCATAGGTTTGTTCGCACATGCAATAAAGAAATGTATGTGGGAAAAAATTCCTGCAGATTTTTTTCTCTTTCTTTTTTGTTTTTATTTTAATTCGCAAAGACCTGTTCCTCTAGGGCTAATTTTGAGTAAAAACATGAAGTGAACGGAACTTGGCAGGACACTGAAGAATGTTGCAAACGTCCTACAAAGAAACTTGATGACCAAAGTACTTGAATGAAATACAAAAAGCACGGGCAAATAGGTTTACTGCTTATGAGCTAGGTTCATTTTAAATTTGAGAATTTGGACATTTTTTCACCTAAGTCACCGATCTAGACTTTGGCGACCAACACAGGCTGTAATAATTCTAAGAAATTTCAACTTACACACAACAAGGACCTTATGCGAAAGTTTTGATTGATGCCAGAATCATATTTATAGCTTCAGTGAATGGCAACTTTTGTCTGTCCTTCTACCTTGCTAAAATTGGGACACTCAGCGTTCTTTCGTTCAGTCAACAAAATCGCTGAACTGTATCTTGTCCCATCAGATTTAGAACCTTCTGCCAAATTGGAGTTCTGACAAAGTTCGAACTCTCGCCTCGGAGGAAATGGAACGATTTTCTTTTTTTTTACAAATGACGGTGTGAGTCCAATGTGTATGCTAAAGAGAGAGCCAGGAGAGATCCCCTTGATCGTCTCCAAACAAGTATTGAGCAGTGTCGGGTGTTTGGTGCACAACAAGAGTCAGGCTCGCTTTTGAGACAGTCAGAAGATTCAGTCCTATTCAAACTTTAATTGCACCAGGAGATAGCAAGAGCTATGCAGCTACCACTTTTTCACCGGAAGAAGTGAATTTGTGTCCTAGATTTTGACAGTGGTGAAGATAATAGGTTTACTCTATTTTGATTGTGCACACTGGGTTCTTATGCATGATGGATCGTGCTGGTATTGAGCTGTCTCACAACAAGGAAGTACTGACTAAAGCTTCCTCCTTTATATTGGAAAAAATAATCTGAATGAAGTTTGTAACTGTTAAACAACGAAACAAGAAGAAACATTTCCTCTCACACAAGTTCATGACTTGTTCATACAATAATTATAATACAATTTTTTCCAATGTATGTAATTCCCTTCAATCATATCGTCATCGTTTCAGAGAACCAATAAACTCGTTTTCATCATTCAATCCAAATGGAACAAGGGTATTCTTCGTCTTCGTGCCTCGTTTAACGGTGGTCTTATCGTGCAATCCATTTGGAATGCGAAACTTCCTGTCGTAAACTGTGCCACCATGGATTGCACGATCAAGATCGTTTAGTGCTGAAGGAACCATGTTGCGTCTCATCTGCCGGTTGGGGATGAATTTTCGAGCTGGCAACTTCGGGTATTTCCACCACAAAGCTGCATTTACTCGGTTTTGCCGATCTTCTGAGCTGCCGGGTTTAGAAACAGCATCCAGATCTTTGTACAACTCGTCCATCTTCTCCTCGAGTTTGCTTCTCATGTTATTCGTTGTCTGATCTCCGAAACTGTTTCGTTCCTGGCCACAGATGCAATCACTTCTTTGAGCAGGTAATGGATGAACAAGAGGGAAAACACGATGATTGTCGTGAAGTGGCTTGATGAATTCATTACTAGTGCTTTTTCCAACCGAACCCGCACTAACTAAAAGAAGATAAATAAAGTGCTTATCAATTTACACTGTCAGTTGATGTTGCCATGTTAAACCTTACTCAAAACATGTACACAATACCCCTCTTTACAGTTTTGGCCATTCAACTCGACTTTGCCTTTTCTGGAGGTGAGTAAACCTATTGTTGGGTAAACTATGATAGAATGAAGCACATCACCAGCGCACTGAAATGAATCACCAGAGATGTCACTATTCGGGAAAAAGAAAGTCTTCGGAGGAATTAAAAATTACTATCTCGAAGAAGCAAAACTTTCATTACTGATGCAGCTCCGATGGACTTGGTATATTAATGGTTCATTAACCTCCGCCGGTCCAGCACATTTGCCATTCGTATGCCCCGACAATCGTGACCAGAACGTATTGCCATAAACATAATATAGGCTCCCATACGCTATAAATGGGGTAAATCAGTTCAACGTTAATGTACTTCATTGTCCCCTTCCCCCAAAACAATTTTGCCAGAGGTTACCCGATGGAACACTATATGGCATACCCATGAAGGATGCACACGCATAAACGGTGATGCCGAACATTGTTCCCACCATGATCAAAGTTGTTTTGGGGGAAGGGACACAAAAAAAGTCTTCGAAAGTGTTCTACACATGAAGACATCTAGTTGTACTACGAATTAATCACACAGTCACACTCGAGCCAATAGCTTTCCATGATTGTCTGAATTTTGAAAAAAAAATAAGCAAAGTGACGAGAAAGAACCGAGAAATTATCCCCTATCTATATAGATGGGCAAAATATAAGATTTAAATAGTTCTGTAAAACAAGCCTTTAATTACAATTATAAATTGTTTACCAGACTCTGCATTCTGACGGAATCTGGCTCATTAAGGTTTGAAAATTGGCCCCCAAAATCTGTTTTTTCCGTCTGAGTCTGAGCAGCAACAGAGAGGAGAATATATACAGCGTAATCTCCAATTAACGGACACTCTAATTGGTGGACAACTACAATTGACGGACACTCTAATTGGCGGACAACTACAATTGACGGACACTCTAATTGGCGGACAACTACAATTGACGGACACTCTAATTGGCGGACAACTGCAATTGACGGACACTCTAATTGGCGGACAACTACAATTGACGGACACTCTAATTGGCGGACAACTACAATTGACGGACACTCTAGTTGGCGGACAACTACAATTGACGGAGAAATGTCTTTTCCCCGGAAGAATTTAGGTCAAACTCTCATGAAAATGTTTCTAATTGGCGGACAAGCAATTAGCGGACGCCCGAATTAGCGTACATTATCGGTAAACGAAATGGTATATAAACAACCAAAAATCGTCAGTTTTTAAACGTTTATTTATGTCAAACATTCAACAGCTTGATCGGCGACTTCATTTCACCAGCTTTTGGGGTCCAACAAAACAGTGTGCTGCTGGGATTTCTAACCCATATCCACCTCCAAGATTCACTCGTATGCCTATTGCATGGACTCCACTAGTAGCTTCATGCTTTTACGTGAAGTAAACAAATTTCTTTTCCCCGATGGTGTCCTCTAATTAGAAATTATACTGTATTCCAGAGGTATTCTGGAATAGTGCTAGTCCTGGCTCTGTGCGAACGGGCCCTAAGAAACTCAAACAGTGCTAGCGATTGATACTCACTACTCATGGATTCTGACCAACACAGAGCTAAGTAAAGGATGCATGCTGCTGCAACGCCGTCCATGTTTCCTTACTTCGTTAATTCACGAGATGGCCAATGTAATGGTAAGATATAACGTACTACTGCTTATATGAAGGTTTTCCCTTGTTGGATTGTTGTACAGTTTTATTGAAACCTTTAGACAGCATCTGGCACTGAAGTCTAAACTATTGTCATAAACATGATTGCGGCTTCTTCAATATTGATTTTCTGTCGTGGGAAATGGAGACAGTCTTCAGTACACTTACGACTCTCTTCAGTTCCGAAAGGTTCCATTTGTAAACAGTTCCAAATCCAAAACAACGAAACAGTTGGATCGAGACATCTTAGTTTCTTGGTTTTTTGGGGGTTTTTTACCTCTTCTCGTTTACCATTCACATGTTACACGGTGGCATCACATGAGTCAGACGAGTCACAGTGTAAAAAAAGTTAAAATGTTACTTTCTAGGCAATTTTGCCATAAAAGAAAAGGCTTATTCCTCGTCGATTATCTAAACACCGCAACTACTGAAAAGCTCCTATTCCGAGAAATTGAAGCAAATTTTCAGTGGCATCGAAAACGAAACCTGTGCATTATGGGAATATTATCACATAAAGATCAGACAAGGACGTTCTGCCCATGTCTGTAGTGGCTCTAAATTTCTCTGTCAAGTTTTCTTGCTCTTATTTTTTAGAACATTTTTAGGAAAAAAGTGTCTCAAGGTCTGAAAATTACGGCCAGTTTAAGAAATGCCCAGGCTGAAGCACAACATGTAAAATTAACAACAAAGGCGTTCACATCCACGGTTCACTCCTTGGTTAAAACTAAGGAAATCATTATTATATAGCCAATCCTATGTCTTCTCGTTACGTCTTCTCGCTAAGTTATTGAAAATACTGCAGCATTTTAAATACAGACTAGTTAAGAGACAAATCAGGAGAAAATTGAAGAATTAAGAATGGCGCACAGCTACCCCAATCGTTCGAGATGCAATCATATCCTTGACATGAACTGATAAATTTTTGTTACAAAGCACGATATTTAGGTTCGTACAAATAAGTTTGTTTTCTATATTCTTTCCTTTACAGTTGAATCAGTAAAAATAGGAATTCCAAGTACAAAACTTGAAAAAAACTGAAGCTAAGCTTTTGAATATTGGAACAAAAATGCGAACGTGCAATGGCCTCAGAGTTTTATCATTTTCACAGAAAACATGAACACCAGTGGGGTCTTGACACAACCCAGTTAGTGTGAGGGGAGGCCAAAAAGTACACCTACTTTTGTCAAAAACTACCACAGCCACACCTAAATCAATAGCACGTGTTCTTTATAAAGCGGATTTTAAACCAGAGCAATATATTGGCAGCTAATATATTCAAAAGTGTAAGCAATGCCTTCTTTTGTGTGTAATCATGGCCTGCCAAGTATTGGAGATTCGCAGACGCGACCTTGCCAAGACTGGGTTTCAAATCAAAACGAGCTTCTCGAAGGTTCTTTGTTCTCGTCATTTATGCTCATTATCCAATTCAACCGAGAACAAAAGTGGTGGATGCTAATCCGAGTGCGTCACTTACGCCTTCGTACATATCTTGATAAAGGTATCTTGTGGATAACCTTGGCATATGCTTGGCAATATATATGCAAGATGTTCCAATATATTAGCAGGCAATATATTACACTAATGTAAAACCCGCTTAAGGCAACTATTAAAAATTATGCTTAGAATTGCGCATAATTATTGAATAGCTAATGGTGATGTCTCATTACTACCACTTCGGAACTTTGGGGGTTTATTGTGCAAAACGATGTGAACGATGATTGCCTTAATTATATTGACCACACTGCAATGTGTGCATCGACGTTAACATAATAATGTCACGAAATAGCAATGCCGATCTTAGTTAATTTCCCATCATTGGTGAACAATACGTTTTTAATTACCTCGAGAAAAGCATCACGGTGAAAATTGTGACAGAATACACCTTTTCATAGTTCCAGATTGTACGTAGATGGAATTTATGAAGAGATATATTACGTCTTAACCAGAAAACTTATCATTCAGGTCCACCATTTAGTTGTTTCAGAGCGAAAGAGTGGTGACTCCAAGGGCGTCTTCCTCGATACTAATTCAAGCACTAGACAAAATTGCGACGAAATTCCAGAAAGTTTTTATACGCAGGCTAAGAATATTGTTGAGAATCGGATTCATAAATCAAATGGCATATTTTAACTATTTTGATTTATTTACGTTGCAGAGGCAGATCCCAGGGAGGGATCCACAGTTGGTAGGGGGGGGGGGTGTCAGGGACAGACCGGAACCCCCCTCCCCTTACTCAGCAACCATAAATCGTTTTCAACTGAAGGTCCTCTTCTAAGGAGATAGGGAGTTCACGGGATACAAGTACACCCGCTCAAAGTTGTCATCACTACAGTTTTTTTTTAACTACAGTTACTCGTGCTTGCAACCTAGCACAGACGCAAAGCCATCTTTTGAACATCCACTGTAACCTCGACCCCCTCCCTGCAAAAACTTCTGGATCCTCCCTGGTGTTATGTCATATCATAGATAAAGCTAGTGTTATATTTATAAAATAAATGTTCAACTCCATTTCACAGAAGTCAATACGTAACGTCAATAAGGCATGTGATGTTATGCATGAATCACGTAATTCATCGTGTGACTTCTTTAAACCAGGAGCAACTGCTCTAGTCTGCAGAGTGGTGAATCAGATCGAGGCATCACCAATATACAGACACCCACTTCATTGTAAATCTATTGTCCTTAACTAAACTTTGGTCCTAGCATTATTGCACACATCATTGTCGTCATACACGTGGGATAAGATTTACGACAGGCATTATTTTGTGCTGATATTCTCAGTTTTGCTGACATAGCACATGTCCAATGTCTGATCTTCGTAACAATGAGGACTTAGATGGGTACCGTTCATCCTGTATGCAGATAGTGAACACTACAAGCCCTGCACACCGTACTTCTGTTAGACAACATAAACGTAGCTGCTGCTGACACGAGTAGAAAGACAAGATGATGTGGAATTTGTGGAAAGTTTTGATAGTACTTCTCTCTGTGTTAATTGAAATTGGTATGTATCTGAAGTTTTTGATGATATCATATTTGCATTTATACATATATATATTTTCTTATTTGCATTGAGACATGCAGTTATTCTTATCCTGAATCTTTTTGCTGTCGGTTAGCTGTATCTCAATTGAATAATTTTTTTACTGGCCACTGGCCGTTGCGTTTGAGACTGGATGCCTCAGGTAATGAAGGAATGCCATATCTTTTTCAAAGTCTTCGAATGCGTTTCAGCAGGTTGTGACAAATCCTTTCAAAAAAATAGTGTTTCAGAGTGATAATGTAGCTACGCAACATTATGTTGACAATATCGCTGGATGGAGGCTCTGAAGGAACTGTTGAAGTGAAGAGCTTTGGTTGTTAATTCATGCTAAACTTTACTGTTATTCTCAAGATGTAGGACTTCAAAGGGCATGCATGTGGCTGCCATCTTCTTTTAGTGGCACTACTTAAACATGACGCTCATTGTAGAAGTTAAAGTTTCACTATGTGCTACGTTGGTTTGGTAAAATGTCTTCGTTTTTTGGATATTTTGTAGCTACGCGCTGAAGAATTCTCTTGGCATAAGTGATTTTAATATGTTAATCTGCAGCCACAGTTTCACAAGAGAAACCAGATCGTGTGTTCAGTGCTGATTAGGGTAGGGAGGGAGGATAAGACGTTAATGTGAAGTCATGATAAGTCATATATGCTAATACATAATGTACAGAATTCCGAAATAGCTGTTTACCCGGAGTTTTCGAGCTTTAAAAAAACGGAGCATTTTAACAGCTGGCTTAAGTTTTCTGGAAAGACCGTCAACTTTAGATTGATACTTGGTCAGAAGCTGACCCTTTGCAGTACATTAGTGAATATACAGAAAGCACATGATTCTTCGCCATAATCCTGACATTATGCCCAATACAGTTTAATGGATTTGAGCTACTGATTTTGTCGTGATTCACCGCAAGAATGACATCAGTTGTCGTTGATGATGTCATTTGGAGCGACTGTTGAATCAAATACAGTATAATTGGTTTGCAACAGCCTTAACAGAAGAAAACACATGCATCGAGAGCGTTTATCCAGTTTTGCAACAAAGGCCAAAAAAGGACTACTTTTGGGATAGACGCAGGTCATTTGACAAAGAAGTGAGCAAAAGTTGGCTTTGGCTCATATTCTATGGGATACCCAATTTTTTTATAAGGATGAAATTACTAATGAAAGGGCAAGCCTTTCTCTGGTTCAGATGGAGTTCGTGATGATATGTTGTAAAATCAGAAAAACATGCATTACATGAAAGCTTTTTGAGAAAATGTCTATTCCTTGAACAGCTCTATACCGGCGAAGCATCTACCTACTAGATAACGAGCACTGCAGCACTCACCATTTTAACCAGCAAGCAACGACGATAGTGCAAGAACAAATTACAATCAGATTTTGACAGTCCCTATGCAATCTTAAACGCAATCTTTTGTGCATGCAGAAAAGAAATAAACAAATCACATTTAAATACGCTGCAGGCATTTTCAGGTTGCATAACTCGTCAAGCACAAAACTCTTATCTTTGACAATCTAATCCGTATCTTGCAAACGCAGACGCCAAAACGTGCTCTGTATCAGATGGTAGAATAGTACAAATTACAGAAGCTCGACCAGACCACGTTCACTGTATTGTTTAGGCCGCGTACGCACTATTTCTTGACTTGGCTAAGGTCCTGGGCGCACAGATCTTGGAATATTGCTCATCATAATTTTTCGAAGATTGAGTCTGGGAAGATTCAAGTACCTCTTGAACTTTTTTACTAGGTTCGATTAGGGAGCGCAAAACGATCGTGCGCACAGACGCAAGTCCAAGTTTGACTCGTAATTCATAGGCATTGTTTCCAAGATATATATCTCAGCGCATGCACTAATGAAGCGTGTAAACAGATTATATAGATCATTTGGCAAAGATGGAAAACAAACGTAGTATCAGTCTTGGTTCTGCATCCCATTGTAGTAATGATCTGATGGTCCCTAGTCATGCGCTAGTGCTGCTTGCGAGCTACACTTCGGCTCTCTTTGATCGTGGTCATAACAAGTTTTGGTTCTTGACTAGGGCAAAAAGTCAGGCGCACACAAGGAATGTTGACTAGCAGTCAATTTTTTGTTCTCAAAACAAAGCTAACCGTAGGAATTCAAAGTTAGATTAGCATAGTCACAATTTATATCTCTGTGCGCCCAGGACCTTAGATTACAGATTTGTGTTCGCACTGTAACTTTATATTGCGAAGGTGAAACGGTGACAGGACAACTCCCCCCTGGACAATTGCCCCGCGGAGGATTGCCCCCTGATGATTGCACCCCGGGCAATTGCCCCTTGAGATAATTCCCCCCCGGACAACTGCCCCCCTGGATAATTGCCCACTAGA
>JAOBRC010699784.1:0-10450 GCA_027575255.1 Scolionema suvaense | reverse complement strand
CTTATTCATTGCAGGCTGTTTTGTGATTAGCGGCTATGCGTTGTTAAGTATAATTTGTAAAAACATCGGCGACCTCGTGCGATTCATGGTCAAATCCTCTTCAGTCCGCCGCGCCGCTTCACCTCAAAAATGGTAGCCGTAGCTGTGGGTTGCCAAGTGTGTGACGTAGACACCGAAGAATGTATGGGGATAACCTATCATCACCTCCATGTTCATTAATTCTTGTAGCCTAGTTACTATCAGTCTTTCCAACTTATGATGCTTTGCAATAAGGACAAGAAAACTGGTACACAACGTTTGACTCAAGATGTTTAGGTATTCTGTCTTTTGCACTGCAGAAAAAGTTTATCCTTTTGGCTCTATAAGTGCAATTGAAATAAACAGGTTTGTTCATTAATCGACGGATCTTTCGCAAGAATGTTTTTAGCAAAGGCTCGCCTGTGTCGCCTGTATATGGTAAACAGACGTGAATAGTAACAACATCTTCACCAGAAACCTTATCATCTCGGGGGTTACGATTCATCAATCTTTTGATCATGTTATTGGCAACTTGTTTGGGGAAACCATTCCAGGATAGCACATCTTTCAGATGTTTTATTTGTTGTTCAAGCAATGCTTTGTACGTTGAGCTCGATCGTATAGAGCACGGACCCAAGCAGTTTTCGAGTCCAATATTCAAAACCTGAAAAATGAGTGTATTGGCTTGTATTGGTAGCTTTGGTGTATACATCAATTTTACCATTACGCAAAATTCGTAGATCTAGAAAGTTTCCATCATCACTATCAAAGGAGTCTACTGTAAAATTAAGATTCACATCGAAAGTGTTAAGTGATTCTATTACTTTGTCTATGTCTTCAGGTTTCATCAGGACCAAAGTGTCATCAACATAACGACAGGTAGAACTTAAAAACTCCTTGATCAATTAGAGGCTTTACCACACTGATCGTAACTTGGCTACAAGAAGTAATGAACATGGAGGTGATGATAGGTTATCCCCCATACATTAGTTTATTTACGTCTTACAGTAATGGATATCCTTATTTGCTAAGTGCCGTTATTTTTCTGTTGTGCATTATGATGAGCCGTTTGGGGGAAGGGGGGGCGTAGTAGTGTGGTATCAGGTTTTAATCCTCATGCAAAATTGTCTTTGCAGTTTTGATACTGTGCTAATGGGTGTTGTAGGTATGTGTTGCAAGCCCCAGTAGTGGATCCAGCCTAAAGTCCTGAAGGCTTAAGCTACCTACCTAGCGTTTTAAAACGTCTAGAATGCACGTAAAGCCAGCGTCATAGGAAGGACAGACACCCTTAACGCAACTGAGGCACATATCACCACCATTCATGATAGGTGCTTGTCTTCAGTTGGTCAAGTCCTTTGCCTCAGCATAGGTACATAATCTTCGATGAGATAGGTAAGAATGGGAACAAGAAAATATGCATTTGCAACTCTCTGCAGTCACTATTGTTTCCACTTCATTGACCATTGGAAACAGATAACAGTTACCACTTCAATAGACAAAGCAGCTGCACCTATACATTTTGTAGGACTCTCCATGTGCCTTTCGGTCAATGTTGGAAATTCAACAGCCTAACAGATAAATGGGCGTGCCAGATTACGGAAAACCCATGACGATGAAACAAAATTCCAAAGCAGCAATGCCTTTCCTTATCACACTTTGAAGTGACCACTCTGCTGAATTGATGGGCTCAACAGTGATGCATTTTTCAGGAGACATGAGATAGCCAATATAATTTTCCAATAAAAACAATTACTTGTAAAGGACACTTTCCAGTATCCACGTAAAATTTCAATGGTGATTTGCATTCCAGTGATTACTTCCGTACTATAGCGTTGAAGGACAGACAGCAGCGCATAGTGTTGTTCAGTGTTACAGCAATGCTTCACAATTTTTCACGACTTAGGCTTAGTCAGCATCACAAAATAGCTAAAAACAGACATTGGCTTCGCAAGTTGCGAACTGTGAAGGAGAAATTCGAACCCTGGGGTATGTTATTTTGCAATTTTTGTGCAACATTAAGGTTTCGTACTGTTTTTCATGCCATGAAGTACATAGTATATATACTATATTTAGCTAAGTTCTTCATGTTGCGATTGTTAAAATGTATGTTTTTCATCACTGGTGATTGGGTACTGCTGACTAGGTGAATTTAGCCAAATGTATGCGGTATATATGCCTTGGTAAGTTCGAAAATCAGGCTTTCTTCCTAATGGCAACCGAACTACGCATCTATTAGTGACCACACATTATCTTGGCATGCACTTTGTATTATTGACGTGTGTCTCTGTGGTGCCATCAATAGTAAAACCAAAAAATTGCCGCGAAACTCAATTCCTAATTCTAAAACTTTGAAGCCCTACATTGGAAAAACATCCTTGTTTTTGAGAGGTACCGTACGATATTGTGAGCCACATATCTGATGTGAGCATGTTTCCAGGTTGCTGCGCTTTATTTTCTGTGATTAGATTATACTAGCTATGTATAAGATGGTGTTGTATATCCTCTCATGAAAAGGACTGGGTTTGGTAAGAGTTTTAGTTTCAGGAATATCTGGTTGCAAGTATTGGAACTAATTTCTGCTTTTCGGTTCAGTTGCTGACTTGGCTGTCAATAAAACTTCATGTACTTCTATGGTTGATGTGTTATGTACTGAGTGCAGTGCTTCATTTCCTCATCATTAGTTAAGCTTTCAGCTAGTGCTTTCAGTCAGTTCTGTTTATGTTTTCAACCAAGCATCGTATTAGCTCTACCACGTTTTTTAATCAATTAGGTTTTTTAATACATTAATATTTTGCAGGAAGTGAAAACACAGTAGGTCAGAACTGATCCTGTTCCGTTTCATATTTGAGTTCATTTTACATCATTTCTTAAGACTCCTTGTAGAATTCATAGTCTGTGTATAAACGGAAAGGGGAAATGACGTCTTTTCTAGTTTAAGATGATTAATGAAAGGGGCAAGATCTAATAGGTTGGTTGAAAAAGCGTGAATTCCTGATATTGTACGTAAGAATGAGATCATGCTTCCCGCAATTTGCCTGTGAATTTTTCCTCCCCTATCCACTACTGCTGCCGAAATTCGAGTGTTTGTTTCTCCATCTTCAAATTATGTTATTCACCAGAAATTCAAAGCTCCTCCTCTGTCTTTGTGGTGAACGTGGCTTGTCCACTGTGCTTTGGATCCACAGATTCTGACTCGACTACAAACTCTGGCTTTACTTAGCCCAACATGCTGTTTTGCTCTACCTGAATATCAAACCTAGAACGTAATTAAATACTCTCAACAGTGATTTTTGTGAACGCAATTTACAAGAATGTCATACAGAATGGAGACCGACTATTGTTTCTCCTTGGTTGATCTGTATGGTACATCTACCCAGATGGTGTTGAGAGAGGATGCAGCTATGAAAATTGTAATTAGAACTTGTGCTTTTTGTGGCATGTTTTTGTTCAGGAATTGTTTAATCATTGAGTATATATTTATGTTGCCTACTTTTCTGTATGTTTACTAAACAGTTTTTGACCGCTCTGTACCCGATCCAGCCCATTTGATGGTGGTATGTGTGGAAGATTGTAAAGATGTGTGAAAAGTAGAAGAATTGACTTTCAGTTGGAAACATCATGAACTGGGTATGCATACTGTTAGTCTATGTATTGTAAGTTTTAGGCAGATTTGCAGGACTTATCCTGGCACAGGTTACATAATAAAAAAAGTTCCTCAAGTGCTCATGCAAAGGGCTAAAATCTTGCATCCTAAGATTGTCTGTACCTCCTTTGTGCGAAGTTTATTGGCGCAATTGAAATTTGTCTGTCTTGATATTTGTTGAATTTGTTATAAATAGCTGCTCAATAGCATGTAGCCTAAAGAATTTGTATACAGTCAAAGCCTGTAATAGCGGCCACCTTGGAATAGCAGCCTCCTACCTATGACAGCCACTAACTTCAGACCCAAATTCTTCCCATATGTTTTCTTATATAGAGAACCTCTGAAAAGTGACTACCTCCCAAAAACGTTTAGCGGCCACCTGGCGCCGTCCCAAATGAAGAAGATAGAGGAAGTTCCCCTCTAAAAGCAGCCACTCAAATATTTGTTCTGCTTTTTGTCTAAAAACATCAGACACTTATGCGAAAATTCAGTTCTGAAGCATGTATTTTGTCCTCGAAAAAATATTACTTTGAGAGCCGGGTGAAAATTGCATATGTGTAAAACGTTATTCTGAGAATGTTTAGCGAGCCACCGTAGGTGGCTCGCTGTGCAGCTGGGGTTTGTAGGAGGGTGTTGTGAGCCCCCCTGCCAGGTCCGGGGGGAGTCCTTGAAGCTTTGCCAATTCTGAATAATTTAAGGTTCAAAACTGGCGCAAATTGAAACATTTATGGACCTTTATTCCACTTATCAAGGACCATACTTCATAAAATTACGATAAGATCACTCTCCTGATCCTGAAAAATAGCCTATCTCTGATATTTCATTAGATCACCTGGTTAGTAAGTGGAGTACAAGTGAGGAAAGATAACGACATCTATTGATCTTTTATTTCAATAACTTTGCCGGCAATATGGAAAGGATTCTATAGATCATCAACAGAAATATCCAACAACTCACTCAGCCACAAAAAAATACATCTGCACAGGTACACCGTTCAGACTATTTCCAACCTCTCAGAAAATGAAATGAAATGTACTTGAACAAAAGCCTTTCTCGTGATATAAATGGTAACAATAAGTCAATAACTTTCAAACTGGAACAATTGAGCAGACAATAACGTGAAACATAAAACGGATACATAAGTAAAGCAAAGCACTAAAACGCAATCAAATGACGAAATCTGAATTCAAGAAGTCCTTTGCAAGCTGCAATATCACAACATTTCAAGTCTATATTTTAACATAAGCTTCCGGCAACGATTTATAATAATGGCACAAATCAAACGAATTACGCTCGTGCACAGAACATAATACAGATACAGTATACAAAGTGGTTATACAGTAGTCTATCTTAGTGGTCCAGTCTAATAACTGATTGCCTCCTCACAGCCTCTGCTCGAATCAATTTCTCTCAAATGAAGTGCAGTGCTCTTGGTTTGTGGAACAGGCTAGATAACTGAGAGCTTGTATCGCATCTTGCTGATTTTCCTTGGTATTTCACGGATCTACATTATTTAACTTCCGCATCAAAAGAAATTCTGGAAGAAAAGTGTTCCATAAAAGTATCTTATATTAAACTAGCTACATAGACTGCAACCTTTGTGTTGAGAATAAAATCCTAATAAGTGAAGATACAAAGTAAGAACCACAATCTGTAAAAGTGGAAATGGGTCTACCTGTTAAAAGTTGTTTTGTTTGCAAAATTCACAGTGCATCCCATCCCCGTCTACGCATAGTAGCTATGGTCTGCTTGCATCCACGCCGTCTTAAAAGCTGTAGCATGTTTTCCATGTTTGTTGTTGGATAGTGCACTTGATTTTTCACTCTCAGCTTACCGCTTTCGCTTGCTTGCTTATTCACTTGAGCCCTTTTATGTACTTATTTCCACTCCAAGGGTCTCCTCTTGCTGACATTCCTCTAATATTTCTTCACCATGTTCGTCCTTGTTGTTTTCATGCACTCTTTTGAAATAATTGAACAGCGACATTTCGTGCGACAACCCACTGGCAGCTAATGATCGATATGACTGCTTGCAGACTGCTCATGCGGCAGGATCGCCAGGTGATTGTTTACATAATAATGAATAATAGATTGCTGCGATGAATGGATTGCATGTGCATGCATGCACATTTTCTGATTCCGTTGATGAAATCACAAGCTCAGACAAGCAAACAAAGTGCAAGGAAAACGTTCAAACTCATAAAAATTAGAGATCAAGATTTTTTAGTGCCGGGCGGTAAATTTGAGTGCCGGGCAGCAGCTCCCGACTCCGCCCACCGTAACAAGAACCTTGGTATATCTCCTTCAACCAACAGTTGATAATCACCCTGAGTGGCGTAGTTTCCCTGTGTCAACAGTTGGTACATTCTTCATGGTTGATAGGATAATTGTAAGAGTTGATGGGATTGTTGACAGGACCACTTAATTGGTCCATTGGGAAATCAAATGTAAGTGGTTGTGTCCTCATAAGATCTACTGTTAAGGGAATTTTTTATTTAGTCTGTCATTATTCTCAACTGATCTGATGAAAATAGCAGTTGAAGGGTGCATCAACTGTTGATAAAAATTTACATCCATTGAACTCAGCTCTCATCAGTTGATGTTATCATCTCAACTTAGCCCTTTCTGATCGAATGGGGGTTACTAGTGTAGGGTAAGAAGAAACTAAGAAAAGCTCGTTCTTTCTCTAGTTACATTTTTCTTGAATTTAACGGTTTTGGTGATGAGGTGCAGTAGATCAAGAGCAATCAAATGCTTAATGGTTAACATAACAAGGGGGTGGTTCCACCCCCTAATCTAAGATTTTTTACTGTGGAAAAATGGCAGAAGCTGTTGCTGCAAATTTTTGCAAATCTGAGCAGAATTTACTTCCGCATCTTTTGGTGCAAATTTCGTCGTCATACCTATATACCTATAACAGGGGATGTCACGTGGCCATTTTCTGACAAGGGGGAATGTCATTTTTTGTCAAATTTTCGTTTTTTTGGCTCTTGTTTCACGTCTGTTCAACTGTTTTTAACGATTTTGGGCTTAAATGATAGCTTTCGATGAGCTCTTTCAGAAAATGTCTAATTTGAAAAAATTTGTGCAGCAGGGGGTTCAAAACAGGGGGTAAAGTCCGAATTTTTTCCATATTTTGGGACTTATAAAATCCAAATTTCAGAAGATATAATGTTTTCTTACTTGTGCTGCCACTAAAACGCTATTTTTCCAGCCTTAATACATCACTTTCTGTCAGAAATTCCCATTGCCAAGCGTTTTCCACCAAATTAAAACTTTTTGTATTGGTTCCTATGGAAAACCGTATTGCCGGTCTGCAAATTTCAAATGCGTGTAGCAGACCAGACCATTTGTGGGGCCAAAATTTGGACGTTCCCCCTCATTTATGAGCAAGGTTAAGTGGTCCAAATTTCAAGGCCATAGCTATAGTGGAAGTTGGTTTTCCAAGGGGGCCGAGTGGAACCCCCCTTGTTATGTTGGAGTAGGCAAAAAGGCATGTTATGTTGACTGTTAATTTCTTTTTATAATGTGGTAACCTGTGTCTTTCATGTGGTGATTCTCAATAAATGATAGAGAAGAAGGAGTGTTTCCACTCTCTGGAGTATTTACTAGTCCTGTTACATTTTGTGTTGCTCATGCTGCAATTTGTTTTTCGTTCATATTATATCGTTCTTTCTGTTTTATTGCTGTGCATGATGATCAAAGGAAAAGCACTAGGAAGCCAGAGTCAGTTCAAATGCTGTTTGTCCTCCGGTGATTAGATGAAGAAAACATCAATTTGTCTCTCAGATTTTTCTTTAAAAGAAAACACCCCTCTAAAGCAGTATTCCCCTTGGAGGCACGCTTGTTTTTCTATAGGGACAAAGTTTATAAGAAAGTAAGGTTTCAAAACACCGAAATGCGAAGACCGGCTTTAAAATTGAACGTCCTCATAAAAACACCTGTAGATCTTTCAGAAATATGAACATGTTTTTTATTTAAGGAAAAAGCTGACATGGTTCATTGTCTATGTTGCTTCAACGTTTGATATTTTTCACCATTCCTCTGATTCTCAACTTTGCTTATCCCTGATGTTATCAATGAAGGACTATTTGAGATATAATTCCACTTGGCTTGACCATGCGTCATGCATAATCGCTGTTCAGAAACAAAATGGTAGCAAGCCAAAACTCTTCATGGCTTTGAAAGCAGATATCTTCGTAACTACACAGCGTTTTTCATGAAGTAAAAAGCTACAATCTTGTTTTCGAAGGCTCTATTATGCACCAAAAATCATTTAAGACTTGTATACTGCTTTATTGTGTATGCTAGACCAAAGCCTGCGGGGAAGTTGAGATAAAAGATGATCAAGTCCTGTTGCATTTTGTGGATGTTTTGAAATTATCAGACTCGCAAAACGTGGAGAACTGCTTGTTTGACTTCTAATCGTCAGGTTGTTCAAGCAATGCTCTGTCAGCATCTTCTTCCCTCCAGCATATTTTGACGTCCTACATATGTTGCACCTGTCTTTGTGGCTGAAGCTGAAATTTGTATTGGCAATAAAGGTTGTTTTGAGCCATTTTTCGTCAAGATCCTGTGTTGATATCAGTGACTTTTTTACTGCAATTTTCATTGAACAATCCTAGAGGGGTCTAATTCGTGAACTTCAAGCTTGCACCATACTTCTGAGAAAAGCTTCTAATAAATTCATTCATGCATTTCATGGCACGTATTGTTGTAAGCATTCTGTGCGTAAATCAGGGAAAACATTAGAAATCCTGAATTGATGCACTGATTGATGATGCTTTGTATGGGAAAATACAAAATTGTACTGATAAATGTACTTATATGTACTGGCATTTGAAAAGGGAAGTTGAGTGGCCACCCTACGTAGGTATGTTTAACTCCACTCTCCGAAACTTTGCGATAACTTTTGAACCACTACAGTACCGTAATTATCTGAATGAGCGCCGGGGCGCTCATTTAATTTTCTACCTTATGGAAGGGGCGCTCATTTGAGGGGGGCGCTCATTCAAGACGAGGCGCTCATTACAAAAATGCAAGTAGGTACAAGTAATAGTGAATAATTTAGAAATCATTACGGAATGTGTTTGTAAACTCCCTTACTATAAACAACAAAAGAAGAGTATCCGACTAAAGATAATTCTTCTCTTGTTCATCAATTTTACAAACTACCTGAGTGAGCGCCTACGCATATCATACATTACAAATTTCCAAATGAGCGCTTCTTTCCTGCTTTGAGAGGGGCGCTCATTTAGGCTGGGGTGCTCATTAAATTTCTCAGCTGCCAAGGGGGCGCTCATTTAAGCCGGGGCGCTCTTTCGGATAATTACGGTATACGCATGTATATAAATATTCGTAGCTTGTAATGTTTATTTCTTGTGCACATTATCTCCAAATTTGAGCCTATTTGGTTCGTGGTTCAAAAGTTTTGAAAAGTTTATTTGAGTAATCTGAACTGTATTGTATTTTAGAGAGGCACATTGAGTAGACTCATACAGCGCGCTGAATGTAAGCCTGCTATGTGATAAATTTGAAGCAAGTTGGGTCAAAACAGTTAATCGAGTGAATCCACATGTTTCCTGGAAAGTTGAATGCCTTAGGAATACCCATACTAAATTTCGTGTCATTTGGGCTTCCCGATCGGGAGGAAGGTGGGGGCAGACGCCCACAAATAGGGTTAAAGGAGAGTTTTTTTATCAATATGATTTCGAAAGTGCTCTGTTGGGAAATAGTCCGATGTCCCCCACAAGCTAGAGTATGCACTGGTGGCCAAGGCTGCCATTTTATGAGCATATTGAAAAACAAGTCGAAGTACTGTCCATTGGAATCAATAGAGAGGAAAAACTGGGCTGTTGTCCAGTGTATTGTTTGCAACTCTGCCCTTGATGAGCTGTTCCAAGAAACAAAGTTTTAAATGCTAGAAACCAGGTTCCTTGTTGTTTCCTCTGATCAGATAGAAAAGGTCGGAAAAGATTTGAATATTACTAATTTACTAATGTTATTAAGTTTTTACTCTAACATTTCATTGGCTGACTGATTGACCAATCAGCGGCTGGGTTTTGGGTGGGTTTGGCTGGATTCAGCTGAGTTTGGGTGGGGATTATTTCCTTATTTTAAATTAGGTGCCAATCTACTTATTCTAAAATCCAATAATGAGTGCTTTGACATGCGCCGTATTCCCCACTATGTGCACCACAATCTGCGTATTTTTAGGTAGTTCTGGTCACAGAAATTCTCCCTCTCCATGAGTGATCTGCTAGTAATCACTCCCCTTTAATTCAGTTGCCAGCAGGCCTAAGGCACCCAACATGACTGTGGAGGTTTCTCAGTGCAAAATGGCCACCTAAATGCCTGTAGAATGAATATATGAATGCATTTTTCAAAGTGGGTGTGACAATAACTGTATCGTTAGAAGGGAAGTTATGGAACTCACCCTATCATACACCCTATTATACTGTTGAGTACACAAAAAGGGCTAAGGCTATTGCTGCAACCTTTTGCAAGTGATATAATTTTTTCAGTGCCTATGGCCGAACTATTGACGATTTCGAGTCCTAGTGGTAATACTGTTACTTTCCATAAAAAATCTCAAAATTTTTAATTTCAACGATTCTATCAGATCCTGCCCTTTTTAGGAAATGTCTAAGTAGTGCATTTTTCACGCTGGAGTAGCCAAAAGGTGTATACTCTTTTGTGCTTAGCAGAAGGGGGGTTGGAATAGCTGGGGGGTTTGGAAAACTCCTCAAATTCAAATTATTGGGAGAAGGACCGGGGGTGGGGGGAGGGG
>JAOBRC010699783.1:0-17529 GCA_027575255.1 Scolionema suvaense | reverse complement strand
TGTGTATTTCTTATCGTATCTAACATCTCTTCATAAAAAGAGTAAAAAAATCTACGTCCAAAGCAAATTTTTTCAGATAATTGGAAAAATCTGCCAGAAAAAGTCCAAATTTAGGCCCAGTACCTCCCATAAATTGGCCGATACCCCCGAATGGTACATTGTAGACCCAAAATGACTTCATATTCGTGTTCCGCGATAAATTTTAGGAAAAGTCACCACGTTTCACGTGTTTAGCACGTTTCATTCACCCGTGGCAATCGTTCAAAAATTTTTGTGGCCTGAATAGGGTTAAGCCATGAATAATTTAGAGAGTGACTCTTCTAAGGAATTTGTATATCGCTATATACAAGGCAGGCAGTAAGTCTCTCGTGCAATTTGTGCCTCTGACGAAAGTGTTTTGAAATTGCGGTTGCAGTGCCTGTGCACGATACTACTTTATCATTTAATTTTCCTGACATATGGCGATCATCGCCCTACGCAAAACATTTCCGTTTCCCTCAGAATGTTGTGTAAAGAGAAACAAACATTCTCCTATCCATTCCAATATTGCTTCAGAATAAATTTCACTTAGGGCAAGTGTCACCTTGTCAAGCGATATAAAATGAGCGACTTTTCTTCTACCCCACCCGTCTGCAGTTACCGTCCAAATACTCCCAGCTTGGATTTGAATGGTTGATTGAAAACAAGAAACAGATAATGAGTAACAAATTCGGTGGCACAGGACAACTCAATTTACATCTGAATGGATAACCAGATGAGCCAGATCGCAAGAGCATTCCCAGGAGTGCAAACGATTGGCCACATATGAAATTTAATTGACCCTCCCTTATCAAAATGAATCACCTAGACATGCAAAGCGGTGTAGCGTTATGTGTGAATGTTCAGTTCAGACAGTTGTATTGCTCGCTCATTCAAATCGGGATGCTCAAATTTTGTTTTATGGCAAAATATCAATAGCGTTGACGACCTTCGGAGCAGGAAGGGCAATAATTAGTTTTGATGCGCAGTTAGTAAAGTTATGCTGTGCGACACGCGTGGATGACGATGAACAGAAGACTAATTAACTGCTGCCTAACTTTTTCTTTTTATTTGGTTAACAACACATCCTTCATGTGATCAACTACAGCAGGAAATCATGTGTAGTGCAGTACAGGCTGTTGGCAAGTCGAGGCTTTCAACCATGTCTTTTTCATTCGGTTTCGTCGTTACGTATAAAAAATAAATAGAAGAATAAACAAAGCCTGGCATTCAGAGCATGCTTTTCCGGATGACAGTTGTTTCCAAAAGAACTGATAAGGTTAAGCAGCGGACCTGCCTTCAGAGGGTAAATTTTAGTACCAACAATCGAAAACTTATTTGCGTTTGCTTTGAGTCAGATTATGACTTCATTTCCATAAAGTTTTCGTAGCATTTATTTTTGCGAAAAAAAATCCCCTAGACCAGGGAAATTTCATTATGCGTAAAATGGCTAACTTGGTAATGCGGATGACAATTTATATGTCTCTATGTCCAATATGTGTGCAGCAATTAATTGTTTATGTCTGCCGTGTGACGAAGTGCATACAAATCCAATTGTAGGTCTCCGGCGTCTCGTTTTTCGTCTCTTCTGACAGTCACAGTCAACTCATCGCAAAAAATTAGGGCCAGCAGAGGGATGTCAGTGGTGATCAGTTATTGCTGCAGGAGCCACCAGGCATCTTCCTAAAGTTTACGTACAACTTTTTTACAATCCCAGGTTTTTATTCACATGGTTCACAAATGAAGCAATTCTCCACAGTATTTTATAACCCAGCATCTTCTTTGAATGGCGAGGAGCATAGCAGGATTTTGTAAATAAAACTGTTTGACCAAATCAGCGTATGATTGCACTTAGTTGGCAGAAACCATGAATACACGCAGTATCAATTGGGGCATTATGGAGTGCTGTCTGAGTGTTCTGTGTTGCGTGAACACAGCAAAAGAAATAGGACAGATGACCTTGGGAACAGAAGTTGCTTGCTGGTTAGACACAGTTCAGGAAAATAAATTGCGCTGCCAGCTGCAAAAGCAGAACAAATGCGTTGCCTACAGTTGATGCGCACGCCTACACAAACTGAGACTTCTACTTTCCGTGGCGAAAGGTAACCTGAGTATAAATTTGAGGTATACTAGAACACTAACATACAAGCCTAATCTTGCAGAGCAAACTGGCCAGTCGATCCCCACATGAAAATGACCCATAATTGTGTTTGATTGGATTCTAGAAGCTCTGAGCTTGACAAGCCTGGGCACATAACACACACCAGTTTACTTTTGATCCAATTCGCAAAAAGTTCTTCCGCAAAATTCATATAACACATTCGATTCCAAAAAATTTCTTTCGCGAAATTAACCCCAGAAGAAATTCATGAAAACCTCTTTCGCAAAATTTGAGTATTTTTGGTCAAATTCTAGGCAAAGATTACCTTTTTGTACGTCTTTTTGATGATTTCCCAACGATTAGACAGGGAAAGTTCAACTTTGAAAAACTGATAATTAACTATTCTTTCTTTGATTCGGTTTGCCAAAGTTTCTCAACTGCGAAACTCATATAAAGCGCTTGATTCGCGAAAATTACTCAGAAGGTGTGATTTTGTATACAGTTCTAACACATTCTGTATGGTTTTTCTTAGAGGACCTTTGGGGTCGCAATTGGCAGCAGATGTTGTTCATTCTTTCTTCCCTCCCCACACATCAAAATCAATGATTACACACTGATTCAGGTTTTCTTCTATATTCCAAAAATGTCAGACAAGCAAAGATATTCATAATGAAGGAACCGACTGATAGTGTAATGCATGTGCAGTTCGTTAATAAGGATGAACCACCATCCGTGGCAAACAGACAAATTAGGTTGGATCCAGCAGCAACACTGAAAGCGAACACTGCTCTGCTATGGTAAATGGCATCTTATTGAGATTCGCCGTTCCTGAGCATCTAGCATAAAATGATAAGATTTTAAAAAGAAATTAGGCAAGGCTAGGGTCATTTTAAAGAGACTCCTTGCAATAACAATGACGGTGAAATACTTATATAATTCAAAGAAAAAATATATACTGCGTGCATGCCGAACTTCAGCCAAGAATTATAGCCTTCCACGTCGGCACACCTACCAAAGCATAAAATACATTTTACATACGAAGAACAAACCAAACTCAGCAGCTGGATCTAGAATACGAAAAGGAGTCCTACTTGAATGCAAGCATAGTAGCTTGACACCACCAAACAAATACACCAAGCAAATTTTACAATTAGCTATACCTGCAGGTCTGCTTGGTGTTCTGCAAACACAGAACACGCAGATGTCTTTATTAGTTACGTAACAGGGTGAAAATAACAGAACTAGTCAAACTAGCATCAATATTGTATTCAAGTTGCCGGAACACTTACAGTTGATATATCGCCCACAAGAACAACTAACTGAAAAATCAGGCTAGAGTTATTTTTAGAAAGAACAACTGAATATTTAGCCTGGGTACCAAGAGCAGACTCGATGTCGATCGACAACTCGTACCTCAGTGGCAAAAAGATCATGTTTATCCTCATGAGATGAAGTATGAAATGGAGTGAAAGAAAAATGCAGCTTGGTATCCAGATTGATGAATATTCCCAGCAGTCTTTCCTAAAATCCTCTAAAAAGCGCCCTTATTATAACATACGGGCTATTCTCACAGTATTCTGGGAAAAAGCAGATTTAAATCTACCCTACCCTCCCTTGTCTGATGCTGACCCCAACCTTGTAAACATTTCACATTTCATAAGCACTGACGACAATCCCTAGGTCCCTATTGCTAAGTTGAAGGTACATACCTTAAGCTAGATAGCTACGCCTTTCACTGGATGAATAATGCCGAACATTGCGACATGAAGTGCAGCTCTTCCACGTCGATACATCACGAAATCTGAAAATTTTTAGTTCTTGTTCTCCTACCGCTTTCACCAGTAAAAATAGGCTATAATCCAAATCAACAGGACTGCAAAGCAATATTTCATGAAGCCATTTTTCAAACCAAAGCTCATTACATACACCCACAATCAAAACCTTAATGCTTTGATTAAACACCCGGGGCGTTTATCATATTTTTTTTACTTTTTAAGGGCGTCTATTCGAGAGTGGGTGTTTAACGGGAGGCGTCTATTATATTTTTATGAAATTCTGCTTTTGTCCTTACGTATAAACTTAATACATCCATCAATGAAATATACATTAGATTACTCTCAAGTTCCGATTAGACCAGGTGGCTGAAATAAAAGGGGTAGGTGGAAAATTACCTGCTGAAAAATAATAGGGGTGGGTGGAATAACCAGGGTTGGTGGATTTTTTATCAAAGTAAATATATATCCGGGGTGGGTGGAACTTTTTTAAATACTCGACACACTCCTAGGTTTAAACAGTAATTTTCATTTCAAGGGTTTTTGTAGACGCATTAAAAATCAAAAATTACAGTTCAGCTGATTGTTTATTAAGATGTGAGAAAGAGGACCCTACTAAAAGGGATGCATGGAAAATGTTTCAAATTTAAATAAAAGGGGTGGCTAAATAAACATGTTGAATAGACATGTTTTGGGTGAATGTTTTCTCCAAAATTAATAAGCACGTCGCCTTGTCTATTCAGAACTTGAGAGTACATGTCAATATCATCTTAAACCATCATCTTTTCGATACTTCCATACTCATATATGAAACAAAAGCCACAAAACTTAAGTAATAATGCAGTAGTGATAGTCGTTTTACATGTGTTAACTAGTGCATCTCAAATAAACATCCCTCTAGAGGGGCGGGGCATTTAATAGAGGGGGCGCTTAAAAGCAGGGGGATTAATCGAAGCATTATGGTATTCTGCAGTACCAATAAGCCTTTAGCTACAATAGCTAGCAGGTACGAAGGCCAGGCTGATGAAGCTCTACTCTAGGTACTCTATAAAACATCTCTCGGCTCTATGCTCTAGGACCCATCTTGCTCTAAGAACACAAAGCAAACAAAATTCTAATCCACCAGAGGCTATAAAATTATTTCGGACATTCCAAGGTTTTGATTCTCCGCGATTAACAGTGCCAGACCAAATCACATTGCCACTGAACATTCTAGGTGAGCTCCATTACATACATAGCTAGCTAGATAGGCTAGCATTCAATAGCGCCATCTTGAAATCTGTTAGAGCGTCCAGCTAAATACAGACCAGAATGCTGGCTACAAATCGCCTGAGTTAGATGAAACAGATCGAATAAAAAAAAAAAATGCGATTTATTTGAATTTCTTTCAACACGCCTTGCAAACAAGCATTGATCTCGAATCTTAGTGGTAAGAAATAGACAATCAATCTATATTACGAGCAGAAGAAAGCGCGAAAGAAGAGATCCACGGGAATATTTTCTCATCCCACATCATCCCAAAATCAGATCCCTCAGCATTATTTCTTGGGGTCTAAACAGAAGAACATCGTCCAAATCAGCTCATTTTCCCACGACCCAGATCCCAGCTTGTGTGTTATTCTGCAGACCGCCAGATCGCCGTGTGTTTGTGACCATGGCAGCTTCATAAGCATGGCTCTCTGTAGATTCCTTGACTTTTTTTGTTTTAGTATGCCATTAGCCGTAGACAGAATTGAAAATACAGTTCTACAGACGTGGCCTGAGCCTCTTTTTCTGTTTTGTTTTGTTTCGTTTTTTCTTAGGCTAGGGTAGCTATTTTAGGTAGATATATAAGTAGGTACATGAAATCAAATCTCAAGTGAAGTCCCCAATTAGACAAAAGAACATGCTGGATGCATGGTCTGGCTAGCCTATCTTGCCTACAGACTGGCTGAAATTGAATGAGTTAGGTCTGAGGCAGGGGTGGGGTGGTTTGGTGCATTTAAGGGTAGGTAAGGTCTAAAGCTGCAATAAAATGCAATCGCTTGCTTGAAAACCCGAACAACAAAAATCTTCACAGATTATTAAGTCATCAAGCCTGGGTAGGTCGCCTTAGTTTGCGGATTCTAATCCTAGCACTAATAAGACGACAAAAACATACCGTGTTATTGCTTCGACATCTTGCTCTACATTATATGACACAGACACAAAGTATTAGGCAGGGTAGTCTGCCTGCATACGTGTTCGTGTATGAATCATATATCTTTTGCTGGTTCTTCCTTTGCTCCTTTGAGCACTTGGTCGTTGCTTGGAAGCTGTCTTACAGTTTTATATGATTATGCGCAGTTGTAACCACTTGTAAATAGTGTTGCCCTATGCAAATGGAAACATTTTGGTTCTGACTTTGGTGATCTTTAAGAGGCTGTAGAGTGCTGCATAAGTCTTAGTTTATTGTGGTTATTCATGGAGTTAATACGAGTTTTTGCAGCTTGAAAGAAATATTTGGCTTCTGTTTGTGGGGAATGCAGCTGTTCAACACAATGCACTTGTTCTTGCTGTGCCTCCTGTTTCTCCAGGACTGCCGTCATGCATATTTTCTCTGTTTTCATAATACGATTGCCTAGTGGTGCAATAACTTTGACACTGGATGTATTTCTTGTTACAAAGCCATGCTGCAAAAGTCTTGGAACACAATATCGGACAAAATATATTGGCACTTGGATCGAAACGAAGCAAAGTCTAATTATTCCCTTCCCCCTCCCCTACCCGGAAAAAATGCTTGTCGACCGTGTGCAGCCATGAAAGCATCATTATTCAGAGGGGAGGGGAGTCAGAAAGCAAGGTACTCAGTATAATGTCAATGTACAAGTATTCTGGTAATGTGGCGAAATCTTTTGTCTATGATTGTAGACACATATGTGCAGCTGTCCAAAAGTAAACGAAAAATTTCGGAGAGGGAGGTAAATATACCTCTCCTCGCAAATAGGGTTAAGTTACAGGAATTTAAAATATATCTTCAGGCAGGCACGGTCGATTGACAAGACATTGAGAGACGTCGATGTCACACATATCCAAAGAGCATTTTTGATCGAAGTATACGCACCAACGTCACAAAAATACACGAAATTTAGATCACTGCCATGAATGTACGCCCAAATCAGTGTTACCAATTATGCTTGGCAAGGCTGGCTAATACAAGTACTGGCTGCAGCGCAGGTTCAGAAGGAAGTTGGGACAAAGCAACCTGCTTAAAACTTCAGGTGCACAGAGTTCTCATACATGTCTTACTATTTACAAACTATCCTTTGCATTCAATCACAGAATGTTTTTTCTTAACGTCCTTGAATTTCATGTGCGCATTGTTTTCGTATATATCTTATGCTTTGCTCGACTTTGCCCGAAAATCACATTTTAGTGTTTTATTCTACTGGAACGATTTGGATTTTTGGGGGTTTTCAATTTCCAGGAATTTTCGAATCATATTTGGAAATTTGCCCAAATCTCGTGAACCCTAGACCCAAAATGTTTCAAGTTCGGTTAAAATACGTATCAATACACTATATGACACAAAAATAGAGCCTGGTTTGCGAAACGGCTCCCAAAAGAATTTGCAATATGTAATATGTAATATGAAATATCTTTGTAATATATGGCAGGGGGCGTAAGATGCCATTATTCTGCCGCGGGTGGTACCCCCCCATGGAAAAAAGCACCTAAAACACCTCCAGTAGCCCTTTACCGCTGCTGCTAAACCGCTAAACTAAAGGAAACTTGGTGAGTTTTCATATAATTTACCTGGGAATATTTTGGTCCAAAAATAATTCCCTAATATACCACCTGTCGCCTAGAACAGGTGCTTTGTTTTGGACATTCGGAGGCAAATTTGACGTGTGACGTCATCGAAACGGCATTTTTGCCCCAAGAAACTAAGTGCAAATGGTGTAAACAGTTAGGCAAGACCTTTTTATAGCCTTTCCGATGCTTTGGATGGGGTTTGGACCAATTTCCGCGATTCGTGATGCTCTGATGATTTGTTCTGCGCAATGCTGGTCCAATCTTTGTGTAATATTCACACTATTAGGCAAGTTGAAAATACAGAAACATTACCAGAATCTGAATTTCCGATGAAGAAGTTCAAAAAGTGAGCCTCATGACGAAGATATCTTTATTCTGGTAGTGTCTTGGGATAAACACATTAGATTTGGTGTCCCAGTGAAAATTTTTCGCGTTGCATAAACAATCGAAGCATGTAAACATGTAAAGATTCTATCGGATCCTGTTTGATACCGTTCTACGAGAGTCCAAATTTGCCCTTGACTTCACCACTTTTTGGGTATTTTCCTGTTTGATACCGTTCTACGAGAGTCCAAATTTGCCCTTGCCTTCATCACTTTTTGGGTATTTTGAGTTGTAGATAGAGACTTGGTAGCTACTGTTCTGTCCTGGCGGATGTCTCGCGATTGAAGAAAAAAAGGATAAACAAACCTGAGATGATAATTTCTAATGGCCGCAGTGTCTCTTGACTATGTTTCAGCAAAAAGTCACAGTGACGCTTTATCTATTGATCCGTACCTTCTCTTAAATATTCGGATGGTCAAAAGTTACCCAAGTTAGAACAATTTAATCAGTTAACTTTATCAACTTTATATTCCCAAGTATGAAGATAATTAATCCCAAGGAACAGTTACCAATCTTTGCATTTGTCATTGAACTTCCTTGCAATCCATTTCAATTTCCTCAGTAACTGAAAAGACGAGCAAAAGGAAGCAATATTTGATTTAATCCTATTTGACGCGGGATTTTTTGAGCTTCAAAAATGCGGCGGGAGAGGGAGCGAGGGTTGCCTCCCCCCATCTTAATTTCTGTTCTAGAGTATCTAAAGAAGCTAAGACTTAGTAGTAAGTTCCCTTAACCCTGAAAGGTAGAATTGTTTCTCGCCCCAAGCTCCTTGAGATATGACGTCATACGTAACCACGTGTAAAATAGCTCATGTTTTGCCCGACTTTGCCCCAAAATCATATTTTTCCCCAAAAAGAACCCAAATTGCTTCAAATTTGATGAAGTTTGTTTTATTCAGTTTGTGTTACCGTTTTACATTGTATTTTAAGCATTTAAACAATATTCCTCATGAAAAATTAGATTTTTTTGAGTTTCCGATTTTCAGGGACTTTTTAAGCATATTGGGATATTTATCCAAATCTCGTGACCCCTTGACCCAAATGATGTCAAGGTTGGTCATAACACGTGTTGGTAAATTAAATAACAGTAAAATAAGACTATGTTTTCGAAACGTTCCCAAAAAAATTTTGTCCACGATGTATGGCAAAAAGCCGCCCTGCCCCCTCTTCAAATAGGGTTAACAGTTTTAATATTAACCCTATTTAGGAGGGGGGAATTTATTTACGACCTCCTCCAAAATTTTTCGAGAACATTTGAACGACTGTACATATGTGTCTAATTCTCGGTAGCTTTTAACATTTATTTGTTATGCACATTGTGTCAAAATTTGAGCATATTTTGATCATTGGTTCAAAAGTTATGAGTACTTTGGCACTGCTCCATTGTATTTCACATTGGCATTTTGGTCAGGCTCGCACAGCAAGCTGATGGTAGGCCTCCTTTCTTGTCAATTTGAAGCAAACTGAGTAAAGACAGTGAATCCAGTGGATGTTTTCTGTAAAGTTGAGTGCCTAAGGACTACCCATGCAAAATTTCATGTCATTTGGGCGTCTCGATCGGGAGATAGGTGGGGGAGGTAAATATACCCCCCCCCTTAAATGGGGTTAGCCAGACCCCCCTCCCCCCTAAATAGGGTTAATCCAGTATTAAATTTCAAGAGGTCATGGAGCTTGCACAAAAATAGAATTCAGCTTTTGTTTCACCTGCTTAGTTTCTGAGGTATTCAGTCTCAGCAGCAAGGTCAGTCCTGATTGTGTATTTTTCATATTTCTCCGATAATGTATAAACCTTTAGGCTAATGGAAACTGTTTGTTTTAGGACATAGCTCTTCTAAACATAATATTTCAGTGGCATCATGCATACTTGATGGTGCCATAGAACCTGGCAGATTTTCTTACTAAATACTGCATGACCATACTTCTGCAGGATTTGCTCTCGACCCTGCCAAACTTCATAAATGCTTTGATTGTAAGTTTTGCTATTGTCGTCCAGTTCGTGAGCACTATAACAAATATCAATTGTTGGATGGAAGGCACGAGCTTGCTGGACAGTAGCACCTCAGCGATATGTATTGCATACAATTCCACGTTGACCCCAAATGAATAGTTTTTGCCTTGCTGTAGCCGATCTTAGGACAGCTTCGAAACTACATTTTTGAACTACAAACTGTGCTTCAAAAACTGATGTACCTAACAAATATAGGATGTAAACTTGTGTACAATTCGTCTTGCTACTACAAAACTTCATCCAGAAACAGGTGTACCTAACAAATGTAGGTTATAAACGTGTGCACATTTTGTCTCGTTAGGAAGTTCAAAGAAAAGCCAGTATTCAAATAGGCTCTAAAGGACACTGGAGACGGGCACGGCTAGTACTGAGCAGGATTGCCTGTCCAGCATTTGAACAGTGGTCAGACATGGCATTCTGGTTAAGATAATGTAGATGACAAAATAGTTGCTCCTGCAATTCAATGTTCTTTGAAATTTTAATTTATCCTTTTATATACCTCACTAAGAATGCATACTACTTCAGGTTCACCCAAGAAGATTGAATAGACGGATCCACAATAACAATAACTAATATCTATTACTCGTGCCGCACCAAGCAAGCCACTCTCAATCAATCCTTACGAGTACTCTATCACGCTGATTATATATAGCAATCACTACACATGGGCACAACATAAATTACATAAATTATTGTCGACGTTGGCATAATAATAACACGATAAGTTTCCGTTAGGAGTTATAAGTTCCCGTTTCTAACGATTTAGCGATTTTCGAAAGTAATCCATGCCTTCTATTGCTCGGTGCAGCTTGCTTTTTTTTTGTAGCGGCTCTGGAAATGGTTGATCATATAATTTCCAGCTGTCTCCTTGTTACATGGCCAGTGTTACATGGCCGTGGAATTCCAGAGTTGCCATATTTTTTTGTAAACTTGCCTAGCATTGCACTAGAAACTCATATTAGTCTATCATGACAACATATGTGCGGCTAAAAAAAACGTAATGAATGAACTTAATGAAGCAAAACGTTTACTTTTATCTCTGCAAATAGAAGTCTACAAAGTCTTTCCGCTCTGATTTGTATATGTTTTGCGAGGTTTCCAGCCATTGCTTACGTATGAAGATGTACTTGGAATTTAGTTTAAGAATGGTAAATGCGTGCCTTTGTTTCAGCGCAGTGAGAAGCAAACAGCACAAATATTTACAGTGCAGATCCTCTACCCTCTGATAGTAAATGACTGATGTAAGTAAAAACACATAGTTTTTTCATGTTTCATATAAGTTCTCGTTTAGCTGAAATGACAACGAAAGAAGATGGGGTGATCAATCTTGCTCATTTATACGAAACAGGAAGTGAGACCTTCAACATTCCTGATGAAAAATATTTGAAAAAATACGGCTGGATATTTGAATCAGACACTCGCCACGTTTTTTATTTGCGACAGTTTGCTCTGTATCTTCCATCCGAAGATGGGCAGTATGAAGTTGAAGTTAGAATCAGCCACATGAGAGGTATAACTTCTTTCTCATCTTCAATCCATAAATATAGTTTTTCTACAGTTTATGGACATGACAGCATCAATTATATTTAACACGAGATGACGACAGTTTATTTTGCGCTCCTTTTTCGTTCAAATCGAATCTTTCCTGACTAAGCCCTAATGACTAACAGCTGCTTGTTGGTCATTGAATGGTTTCCATCGCTATTGCGGTTGGTCCAGAAATATGAGTCTATCTGTGGCGCCTTAGACTACTTTCAGTGGTATTCGGCACATGGAAGGTGTAACCCGTGGTTTGCAACAATAACCAGTTGACATGTAGGTACCATCTACAGTGGTTTAAAGACACCATACTGTTACCATACCAGGTAATCACTGCTGTCAGTAGATTGACAGTAAAACTATTCTAATTTCCAAAGAAGTCAGACAATGGCACGTTTGCTAATTCGTAGTGCATCGTATGTGATATGAGGTTCTTTCTTCCTTAACATGAGAAGGGATTTTGCTTGTTAGGTAATCTGCAGGGCAGCAGCCGAAATTAAATACTTCAACAAGAAACATTCTGATATTTTATTTCGTTTGACAATACGCGGAAAGAGGAACTAAGGTCAAAAATGGAATTATAATAAATAGTACTAGTTTAATGACAAACTTTTCCTGATGCATGCAGCAATTTTTGCGGAGTGCTCATTTTTAAAACTGTATTTTGCATTTATGATCAACTGCGTCTAGTTCTATCAATTGTGATTTTTGTTTTATGTTCAATTTTTTTTCATTTCTTTTAGTTTTTGCTATCTATTTTTGTTCATTATCCATTCGTTTACTTCTGTTTCTATGCGATCTTTTCACTCTCCCTAAAAGTTAATTACCAAATAGCAATCTGGTATCATCTGTTATCTTTGCACTAACTAACGACAAAAAAGCTTCATCAGGGTGCATCTTCTTCATATTAGCAACTGTTGTTGGCCTTCTTCCCTTCACTACTTCTTTATTGTCCTTCTTCATATTTTATATTTATCTGCAGCTGGAGACGTCTCCTGTGAAAAAGGCATCTTGAGTCTTAAATCTTGAGTTTTGACAGAGCTCCTAAATTCGACATGCAATTTTTGTTTGATGACGAAAGCTTAAGTAGTTCTGAAGATATCAAGTTCCAAAGCTCAGAAGCTTGGTACTAAATATGCATGATGTCATATGCGTAGAAATCAAGCTATCTTCATTGAAAACGTTTTAAACCACTACATGCTGTTCTTTTCCAGGTACAAATAGATTGAAATCTGGACCGATTTCTGGTGTAAATAAAGCAAAGGTCTATCTCCTTCCAACAACCGTTCCTTACTACACTCGCTATGGTGTTGGTTTTGATGACTGTGCAGAACGCTTTGTGTCCCCCTATGATGTTAAAAACTGTGAAAACCTTTCTCAAAACCATCTTTGCATAATGAGCAAAGGTGACCTAGCCAACGAAGATTTTCGGCCATCTGTGTGTATGCCACTTTACAAATTGAGTTAAGGAATCAAGTAACGCAATCATTGAAGAGCTTAACGCTACCAAAAACAGCGAAGAGGATGTATTTGATTGCACATGTCGACGTTTGCGGTAGTGTGTCCGACGGATCCGATTTATTCGATGCAATGGAAAGAATACATCAAGCAAGGCGTTCGTTTCACAGTAATTTTATCGACTTTGAAGATGTGGTCCGGCACGCTGATACAAACAGTAAAATGGGTAGTTTTCCTGTTGACGATTTGCGTACTTCTGGCCGTGCTAAGGGTCATGCAGCAGAGCAGATGAAAGATGATAAGATGCAGTTTGACGATCTGTTTAAAATTGATCTTCTCGAAAATGATTCAGCTACCAAGAGCCAAACAAAATGTTGTGTTGATGATGATCAGGTCTTGGATCGTTTGACCGGTCAATGCGAAGCCTGCCCTCCTGATTCAACGCCGGCATTGCAGGGATACTACTGCAGAAGCACCAAAGATTTGAAAATCAACGTCTGATAACATTTTTTTTTTATCCTCATGTCATTATGAATATTAAGAGCACAGTTTAGGCTCACAAAAGGATTTCCTTTATGACAACAAACACATCTTCATTGCTAGAGCAAGTGGCGTTGATGACATTTGACCATCGAAGGCAGCAGATGGCTGGTGATACAGCACTACTCATAGTCGCTTGTTCAGGACATGAATGCTATATATGGTATTGAGTAGTATTTTCAGTACCTAAAATATCTGGGAAAAACAATCGCACATTAGCATATCATGCTGAGCCAATGCGTGTGTACAATCGATGTGTTTGTAACACAAGTCACACTATTGTGATCCATATTCTCCTATTTAGAGCAGCTTCCAATATACTGACGGTATATCTCCTTTATAAAACAGAAGGTAACTCTCATCTGATGATTGGAGTTTTTTCTTTTTGAATTGTGACAATAAAGTTTAGTTAACCCCATTCTTCACGGTAAGGGGTAAATTTTACCACCCCAAGATCAAATGTTGAATAACTTAAAAAATTGCCAGGCCTTCGGACTGGCGGTTTTTTCACTGACTGAAATTTATATTTACAAGTTTTGGCCAATTTGCAGCCCTATAACATGTCCCATTCGAAAATTATTATTTTTTTTTTTATGTTTAATTAACTTTTCTCACATATGACTGGAGCTGATCAGCAGAAATTCCCATTATAGGTCACCATAGCGAAATAGGCACTATGTATTTTGTTTGGTTGCAGGAAAAGCACTTTACATGAGCTTTCTTGAAAACCCTATAAATAAGGATTCTATATCATGGTGTCTAATCTATTTTTGTTCCGATTTTATGGCTGGTCAGAATTGTGCTTAGATTTTTCCTATTTTTGTTGATTTTTGGACAAAAAACGCTGACGCCATCAAAAAAATTTGCTGACTAGGGAACAATTCTCTATACTTGTAGAAACTACATACCTAGGCCTATATTTAATCCAAGTTTAAACTTCAACTTCAAACTTCGAATCTGCTTTAGTCCAGATTTTAACGGTGGGGGGGGGAGGTAATTTTTACCCTCCCTCGTAAAATTAACGTGCATATAATTGCCCGTGAAGAATATGGTTAAAAGCTGTAAAAATCTGTAAAAGCTGTTAAAAGCTGTAGAAATAACACGTTTTTATACGATACACGTTTCGAGAAACTGTTCTTATCGTCATTCTATGATCGACGTTGCAGAAGAATATGCAATATGGACAAGATAAAGAAACATTTCTCATTGGAGGAAGACATGCCAAAGGAGTGCAGACGATTTTTGGTGAAATGGACGAATTATGAAGCACACTCGGTTGCAGAAGACTCCAAGCTGCTGATTGCAGAATGATACTGTGAACAACTTCAGGCATGACTCATCCATGTATCAAACCAATATTGCTCGATCTAGTTTATTAGTTTAAGGTTCATAAGTTGATTTTATTTTGAATTGTCCATAGTAGAATTGACACGACGACGAAATGGAGGCAAAAGCAAGTGGTCTGAAAATTAAGTTATAAGATATGAAAAATAGCTAATGTCTTGCTGAAAATGAAGTTATAAGATATGAAATATAGCTTATGTCTTGCTTAAAATGAAGGTATAAGATATGAAATATAGCTAATGTCTTGGGACATGATCTCGCCATTAATTGTTTTAATCACGCTGACGCCAGAAAAAGTATGCACTCTGTAATGTAAAATGTTTTGGAGGGATGACTACCTACCTTGCCATGCATCACAGAATAAAGTAGCAGCTGGCGGATATATTAATCATTAACTGACATTCTATAGCCTGTTTGAGAACAATTTGTTTGTTCACCTTTTCCTGATTCACCTTTGCATTCTTTAACTCTCTTGCGTTTTTCTAAATCGCCTTTGGACATTCTTGTGTTACTTGCCCCTTGACAAACACATCATTGCCTTTGCGTTTCTGGTATTATTCCAGCGAGATTTTCATAGGAACGTTTCACTTAAACAAAAGGGTTTTTTGGATAATCATTAACTTTATTCTAGTTTTCATACGAAATAGTTATGTGGGTAATTACACCATATATGTAGAGATTGGACGTATCTTCCTCACACCATCGAAGAGTAAGAACTCGAAATAGCAGCGAAGGCTGATTTTTTTTTTCATTACTCTATTTTATTTTAACACTTTTTATTCTGCTCCATTCTTAACAATTTTATATATTAATATTATATATTGATGCTTCGAAACGATAAGCTGCAAAGTTTCTGGTAGATCTTGTAGAAAGGCGTCCTATTGGACACATATAGCAGTATAAAACCGGGAAATTACTTTGTTGCTCTAGATGACTGAACAATACACACGCTTAAATATTGAGAAACAGAAACCTATCAGAGCAAGTATCCACATCTCTGGAAAGGTTTCTTCTTGAGCTAACTAGGTCAGGAGCTATAACAACAATTTCTTGAATACGTACTGCATGTTGTCTGGCCACATGCAATGGGGACGTTGTCAGTGTTATACTTGGTCCACTGATGGACTTGAACTATTCTTTCGGAAGGAAATGTTAACTCACTAGCAAACAACCGTATTCTCATTCAACATTCTCTAAATGCGCAGACGCTGTCTCTCTTTTCGACATACTTTACTACGCATGGAATGAATAATGGTGGTAAAAGTCTTGGCGGGAAAAGAATGCTTATTTCATTCCAATCCTTACCCCTACTTAACTTGACACATCGCCTGAACTTTTTGTTAAAAGTAATTTGAAATGGTGATACATGTCCACGATCTCAATACCCCTTATTTTGCCTTCAAACTTTGCATTGACCAACAAATTAGTGTATTAAAATGCAATATATGGCATAAATTCACATAAATGCTACATTTTTAATTTTCCCGCTAGTGTTATGCATTCCTGTTGTAAAGCAAAACCATTGCTTACAGGTACAATAGGAAAAAGACAAGGGCCAATGGGTTATTTGTGAAGATTCTATAGGAAGGTATACCTAGCCTTCCAGTTTCATGGTTATAGCATCTACCGTTCCGCAAAAGTAAGGAGGAGGTCCAATATGGCATGCACCGTTCCAGAAATGTAAAAGGTGTATATCCTCAAACGCCCAGGCTAGGTAGGGGTAATGTTATTTTTCCTATTAGTTTTATTTTCATTTCTTCCGCTTCCAGTATGTTTCACTGTATCTCAAATATTAACCCCCATTTGTAGCTTTTATTGTGTGTGACAAAAGACGAGCAACCAGCACTTCTAATTATTTTTCAGTAAAATCAACGACTTCATATATTATTTTACACATCACATCTACGACTTCACATATTATTTTACGCATCATATCAATGACAGCACATATTATTTTACGTATCACCTTGTCTCTTCATCTCATGTTTCACTTTAACATCTACTACAGTGCGCCTATGTGATTTTCTGATTGAACTTCTACTACTGCACATGCGCCTGTGTGATGTTCGGAACGGTTTTGAAACTGTATGTGAATCTTATGAGTTGTGCGTTGTTCAAAATTTCATTCGATTGGAAGATATCCATTAGGGTCGAACCAGAGAGACGGTTTCCCAATTATACAGCCATGTACAAACAAAAGTATTAAAACAGCCAGCATCATCGCCATGGTAACACCATATAGTATAAAATTGAAGCAACCTAACCATCCGCAGTATAATATAAGTTTGAAAAATGTCTGAACATGACCATTCAAATGGGTCATTCCAAAACTTCCCAATGGTTTCATGGCCATGTTGGACGTCATTACGATAGTAATTGGCATGCAGGCAATAGTTGCATGTGGATATGTAACTAAAATGTGCCATAATATGCAACGAGAAATTTCACCAAGCCGCAGTGAAATGACAGAGTACGTAGCTATAAGTTTACAAAAATATGTCGAATACAAGACTAGATTTGCGACAGTGTATCCTTCATTCCAGATGAGTATCCCCTCGCTTTTCATCATGAGTGTTTTACATACCATAAGTG
>JAOBRC010699672.1:0-10450 GCA_027575255.1 Scolionema suvaense | reverse complement strand
TTGAGTCCTAACCATGTGAAAACACGGTTTTGATGTCATTTTTCAGGTATCATCTTTAAATGCAAATTTGACCATGTTCCCGGCCAATTGAGGAGATCTAAACATGCGTGCTGCACGCAGGGGTAAAAATTGATGACAAATCGCCGAAAAATCTGCCTTTGTGGATTAGCTGCACTGAATGAGTCTGGTGCAAATTTTCGATTTTTTTCGAGGAAAAAGTGCTTTTTCGGCAGATGGTGTGGGCCTGAACGTGTTAAAGACTAAATTTCTTGAAGAGCTTGCACTATAAAGTGTTTTTACAGCCATAACTAGTGAAAAGTCCATGTTTATTTTGTCTGAGAATAGCTTTTTGTGCCAAATGTTTTGTCCGTGATTGTAGCTCTGAATAATTTTGTTCACTGGTGAACATGAGTGTGAACATCAGGTCAAGTCTCTCCAACCATACCAATGTCGCTGCTCTCAATATTGCATGCTATGCAAATGAACTTTTTTTGCAGCCATGTATTCTGCCTATATTTTTCATTCTCTCAAACTTCACCTGCCAGACGGAATGTTTTCATTAAGCCCCAATCGTGACGTATTGCCATGTATCTAAATTGATGCGATAATTATTCATTGGTTGGTACGCATCGACGCCTTAGAATTTCTAGAGCTCCTCAAACTTTATGCGGAAAATATCAGTGCTCAATACGTCAGAACAAGCGTCTGGAAACCGTTTTTTACCGTCAATGTGATGTCCACAATTCAGGTTCTAGCTATTTGATGTCATCTTATAAATCATAATCAAATCACATTTCCAATGGAACTCTATTGACATTTTTTGAATTTGTAACAGTCATTCTTGTTTGTGTTTTGCTGATGAGGGTGGTGTGACTGAAATGTGAATTTCAAAAATGAAGCAGTATATTGAGTGTTTCTTCGTAATGACAAGTCTATTCTTAATTGGCTATACCACCTATATGAGCTGTCTACATAAAAGCTGATTCATGTGTTGTTTTTCTACTTCCTAGTAGTCTAATGTTATCCTTTTTGTCTCAATGGGTTGTTCTTATGGTGAAAAGTGGAGGTGTGATCTTGATACTAGAAAAGCTTGCTGTCTTGGACATCTGATCAGTTGCAGTGCACAGAAGAAGATGCGACTCATTTATTTTTGCCTCTTATGATGACAGTTGTTTTAAAGGCAGATCTGTTTTATCCATTTGCCACATTTTGGGGGTCATTTTTTTAATATTTAACCTGTACTTGCAGGTTATTACTTTCCATTTCGCTCAGCAGCAATGAGTTGCTACAGTCTGCATTGTGCTGCAGAGTGCCCAAGTCTTTTGTGTGCCCTTTTGCTTTTCGGCATTGACTGAAGTGTGCCTCATATTAATTTCAGAGTGCATATTTCAATGCTACCATGCTATTGATCTTCATTTGTAATCAAAGGAATCAGTATCTGATTGTATCTGCTGTTTAGGCATTCCTAGCCCATAAAAGTTCTCAAGAATAGAGTGCAGCTCTCTTTTGTCATTGCGAATTGGTTTGGTGACCCTCAGGGAAGTAAATCTGTCATAGTGGACAAACTAGTAGTGACTTCTGCGGAATCAAGGTATGCTTAATATTATCATCTTGGCTTTGCCTTCCTCACATCTGTATTACATTTCTAGAGGCTAGTGCTTCTATAAATGTCTAGATACTAGATTTTGGCCAAAAATGTTTGTTTACTGTCATTTATTTTCGACCCTTGCTGAACATTGATACATGTGTCTAGAATGATATTGATGCTTAATAAGTTTCTGGTGCTTACAACTAGATTCTTGTTTTCAATTGGTTTTCAATCCACGACTTACGTCAAATCCTATCGCTTCTTAACCCTTGGAATGCCGAGGACGTATGCATACGTCCTCGTGGTGCGTATTCAGCTGCCCGGCTTCCATGCTGTAAATGAGGCCTCAACAGCTGAGGACGTATATACGTCCTTTGACCAAGGATGCATCAAAGGTCTCAGTTGCTCGTATTGCTCGGAAGCTTGTGATGCGGCTGTTGAGGCCAGTTTTTCGTGTTCTCAATATGTCTTAGTATACTATCCAACTTGGTGTAGACTTGCAAATGGCGGGCATACACCCTTTTTAAGTGGGAAGGTAGGCGATTTTGCAGCTATGCTCTACCAAGGGTTGGGTGCTTGAGGTAAAACTGGTTGGCTGCTCGGACACCACCATGAACTACGTATATAATAATACGTCGTTGGCTGTGTACGGGAAATGTGTCTGGCATTCAAAGGGTTTAGCAACTTTGTTGAATTCTTGGGGAATTTGTTAAATCTTAGTAACTCGCTTTTCATTCTTATTATGTGTAGAGTTCATGTGAATCTTTTGACTCAGACTTGCTGTGTAACATCTCACACCTAATTTTTAGTGGACTTTGTTTTCTAAAAATATTTAAAATACTTAACAATGCAAAATTTGACAAAATTGATTCCGCTTTTGTTAACCAGCTCTCTGTACATTGAATTCAGGTTTTATCTCTTCTGTTTTTTAAAAAAGGTTTTTTTTTATACTGGAAAGTGCTGCTGAGAAGATTGGGTCTGAATGTGTTTTTGGGTCATATTTTTCTGATAAATCCCCCATGCAATTAGAAGTCACATGCTGGCAAAAGGTTATAGCAACACTCTTGGCGAACAAAGCATAGAAGTGTTTTTTTAAGAGTGGCTCTCCATTTTTCATCAATTCTAAGCTGACAATAATTTGATAAAACAGCGCAACAACCTCATGATAACAACGGCAACCTTGACTTAAATGTGTCTTGCATGAACAGCATGTTGATGATTTTCAGTCTCATTTTTATCAATGTACCAAATTACCACAATTTTACATTTTCTTAAGAATTTTGATTATACCTACTTAGATCTATTCAGGTAATTCTATTACTTCAATCATTGGCTGTGACTTCTTAAGTTGTTTTGGCTCTAGGTGTCTGGAACATATAGCTCTATCAGAGTGGCAACCCTGTTGCCATTAATAACCATAGTTTTTCGTCTCTGTTGCGTAGGCTCTAAGATATATTATCTCCATGTCCATACCTGTATGCAATATTGCAATTTCTCCTGCCCTTGTACGTAAACTTAGCCACATGATAAAAGTTGATGCGCCCTTTTGGATTTCATGCTGTCGGAGTCCTTTTTAGAAGTTCGCTCCTGGCCTGAATCACGAATCCAGAAGCTAATTGCTGACCATCCCGAATCATGCAGTTTATTTGAAAGCTTATGTACTTGGATTGTAGAAGCATATTTGGCTCATCATAACTTCCACTCAGTGCCCACACTGAATCTGTTCATTATTTTTTTGTAATATTGTTGATGTGAACGCTGCTTTTATAGATGTATAAATAAACTTGCTATGTCAATAATTAGCCCTCAAAGCTATAGAAGCCATGCTCTACTTTCTGTTTGAAATGTGCCTCTGGGAACGTCAGCTAAGCCTTTGCAGAACGGATGAATGAGAGGAGGTTCTGAAAGGGCCTTTTTTGGCCGAAAAGAAAGTCTTAAGGTTCTGTCATCCTCTCTCGTGTGTGATGGGGAAAGTCGTTACGGTTATCTTAGCTTGCACGTTTGTCATTAAACAGAGACGGAACCGCCGACTGTTTTTTTGTGAGTCAGGTGCAAGATTCACATTCATATGTTTTCTTCGTTGGTGCCAAGTATGTAATTAAAATTTTATAAGGGCATGGAAAACTACTGATAAAGTGAAAATAAAATTTTGAGTTTTTATAGGCTGCTTTGTAATGTGAGATAATACTTGAAAGTCTTGTTATTGATTTTCGGCCATTTCACGAATCATTGTCCATTCACGTCAATAGGGTTTCTGTACTTTCTTACTGTACTATTTTTTTCATTTTTTGAATAGTATTATTGGACTCACTTTGTAGTGGCAGAATCCAAGAACTGCACATCTGTCCAATCGTCCCGATGAAGCCCTATTTTTTTAAAGGCTTCCTTTTTTTAGGAATTATGTTTTTAGCAACATCAGCGGTTCGTATAGTTTTTGGTATGAAACTGAACAGCAATTTGTTGTTAGGCATGGCTGTATTTTGAGATTTCAAAAACTGTTCATTAATATTTTACTGGTTTGGCGTATGTGTCACGTCTGAGGAACCTCTTGTTTGGTTTCAAGGTGGCCGTTTTCATACAAAATTGTCTCTTTTAGGTTTCTGGTTGTTCTATTTTCTCTATTTTTTTAGGGAGATGGTTTAGTCCCTAGTTATGTATTGGACGATGTGTCATGTGCTGGAAAAGCCCTTGCTCACTGTGGGCATGTCTGTTTCTTCTGCTCAACCTGGCAATTTTTAGAACTTCTAGACCATATTGTCTTAGAATCTGTTTAAATTTTTTTTTTGTAATATTGTTGATGTGAAACTGGTGTTAGGATTTTATATCTCTCTATACACCTGTAAAATGTGCTCTGCTGCCTTTACCAAGATGTCAGTGTTTTGCTGTCCACGCATCTGAATTTCATTATCCATCAGAAATTCGCAAGTCTGTAAATACCACTATGGTGTGACGTGGACCGAGAAAATCATTCAGTGACGTTGAAAATGTAGTTCGTAATGTTTTGTTGGTTTGCTTGTTCTTTGTGATTGCTGATTTAGGGCGGTAGCTAAATAAATGCTAAAACTTTCAAAGAAAAAAGTTATGCGGAGTGGTTCTCCATAGAGAGAAGTTCAATTTTTAGTTTGACTAAGTCTCCACCTCGCTGATCCAAATAGCTAGTCTGCTGGGCGCCGGAACTGTGGGCTCTCTTCATCCCAACTGTTTGAATTCTCATTGAAAGTGATAAGCTCTTCTGACCCATTACTCTGTTTGTTCAAATGTATTCTGTCCACATACAAGAAACGATTACAGGACATAACATTCATAATTGTAAAACAGCAAAATTTCTCATGGAAATGGATACCCGTTGTTGCCTGATCTTGATTGATCTACATGCTATGGGGTCAGCAAAGTATCTTTCTTACTTTGATCAGCCGGCATATTTATTTTCCCCAACCAGTGGGTGCCAGAAACGGGATTGAATGTTTTGAGTTATGCAGGGTTAAACCATTGAATTACTTGAGAATTTTGCGTACTTTTCTTGATGTTGTTTGCTATAATTTGAGTCGCTTCTGTGTCAGATCCTGCCCCTTTAATCTAAGAGAAAGAATGTCTTGTAGCTTGTTAAATGAGAGATATGAGAGATGGGTGGCTGCCATAATTGTGCTGAAGTACGACAATGTTTCATGTGAAGTCATCTGCCTTACCCAAAATATTCTATATTCCACCCTTTCATGAAAATTTTTAAAACAATCAACCCAGACGTCAAGAACACAAACCACTGTTTTGAAGAAATTATTGAATGATTAGGCAGAAAAAATGTGCTGTATGGAGAAAGGTAACAGATGTAATCTGTGATTTGTCCGCGATCTGCCACCCCACAATGCATTGCATGATGACAGTTTGGAAAAAAGGTCTATTAGAAGGGGTCATTACTTTCATAGCCTTTCTGTACTAGGAAACAGCAAACTTAGGTTGGGTTGCTGATCCATTGATAGATGTTCTCTAAATTGCTGTGTTGTGTGTAGGAATACAGAAACGAGTTGTTTGATACAAGAACTTCCCTCCCTCTGTGGTTTTCTCAGTTCTCTGCAGTGAATGACACATCTTCAAACATAGGTCTTTTATCACAACTCCAATGAGTGTAGCTCCCCTTCTTCAGCAAACAGAATTTCTTAGAAAATTTTATGTGACCTGCAACTTTTGCTGCTCTGGCCTAAGAATATCTTGAATGGTATTCTTGCGCAGCTGTGCGGAATAAAAAAGCATTGCTTTGGAAATTGTATATTTAGCTTCTGTTGTGATCGTAGACATCACACATGCGTTTGCGTGTAATATGCTTTCCAGATACGTTTTAATTGCTTCTTCATGCATGTGACAGATTTGCATGGCAAAAGATGAAATCTGCCTTAATTTAGAATGAAAGTGGCTGGCGTGTTCTGGTACTCTGCTCAGTCGGCTCGCTGTGACTTCTTTGCAAGAAGTTCATAATGTTTTAAAATGTATTGGGCGTTGACTTGTTCTGTACTGCTCTCCCTTCTATCTAAGAATACCACAACAGCTTTTCTGTTAAAAGTTTAAGCTGTTTCTAATTAGTTATTAGTGAGGTTGCAAAATGTAAGTCTACTACGCCAATGCTATGTTTCAACGTTCGAATGGCTAATGTTTGCGTCGTGGATTAACGTTTGCGTCGTGGATCCAAAGAGGTTGCGAAAAAAATCTGCAGCGCATTTTGTTTACTTTTTGAACCTGATGACACAGTTAGAATATTTTGGCTTATTGTTTCGAACAAAGAGTCATTCGAAATCTTGTGTTGTTTTTATTTTGAAGTCAATCCGGTCCAGAAAATTCTGAAAATTCTAAAATGCTAATTCTTAAGTTTAGCTTCGCAGATCAAGCAAAACGGAAATCAGCCCGCGGGGTGCCATCGTGTTGGGCTTTCCCTAGACTTGGCAACAGCCTACCAAAAGCGTTCATGGCATAAATTTTGGCATTTCGCAACCTGACTATTAAGTTGACCCTTGCAAATATTTTTGTCAGGGTATATTCAGATAAAGAGTGTTAAAATTGTCACCTACTTCAATAACTTGTCATGGATATCCAACCAAAATGTGAAGTACAATCAAGATTGGATTATTGACGTGCTGGTAAGCTCAGGCTTGCCCCATTGCTTATAGTCTATCCAGTGCGTAGGAAAGTAAATCGAATTTTGCGAAAGAACTCGAACTGATATTTTTCTGTAACTCTAAATTTTAACTGTCATTTCATGTCTTACACTGATGATGACGGTGCATAATAATCCGTTGAAAATTTCGTTCATTGATAATTATAATACTAGTAGTATAGTGTATCTTCGTAATTTGATCACATCATTAGTTAGTTTACTTCACTTGTATATGATGTCTACTCTGAGAGAAAATGTGTGTTGATTTTTGGTAGGGGAGAGCAGCAGAAAATATAAATTTCAATCAAATCAACTAGGATTGGTGGAATTCAATTGGTCTTATTAAAAACTACTAATCTTATTAGTTGGTGCGATGAATGTTCACCATAAACCCCACGTGGCTTCAATCAGAGAAATATTCATCTGAAGTGGAGTTCGTTCTATCATGAAACTACAATTTATTGATGGATAGGTGATCAGTTTTTTGGCCTGGGTTACAGATGCCAGCATGGCATTTAGTGACAGCTATTCATAGTATGTACTTTTTAGTCAACTGAGGTATGTTTGCCGTGGCTTCCATGAATCTTTGCAATCTGATGGCCTTGCCAGATGTTGATAAAAGACAGACATGTGATGTTGACCCATCTGCACTTCGACCATCAGGAACTATTACAAAATTATCGCTAGAAACAATAGGTTCAGGAGCTTACTACATTAAATTAAAGCCTGCAATCAGTGAGAATTGAACAGGATGGCCCAGATTCAATTCTTACTGTAGGCAATCCTGCATGCTGCAACACATTTCATTCCATCAGCTTTCAATCAGTGAAGGTTTAGAAGCCTCTAAAGAACTTGAACTATTTCCTAATGTTGTGACTGGCTTGCCCTTGTAGATGGAAAATGGCATTGGAATTAGTGCCAAAATATTGCAGTCAGAACTAACCTTGAGTTTTTTTTTAATCTTGACACGTTGACTGCCAATGACCAGTATTCACGTTTTTGGGGCCCATTTCGAGCACCAATCTTTGTAGCTCAAGTCCGAGCACTGCCGCGCGTTTTCAGGCAATGCCACAATGCGCATCAGAAAGAGCGCTAAATTTTGAACCAATTTCATCTAAACCAGTCGCCCTGCCACCGATCGACTGCATCCATTGGTGGCTGCGAAAGTCGTGAAAATTTGTTGTTTTTTTTCTGGAAGTTCAGCAATTTTTCGATTTTCTTTGGCAGGGAACATGTTAAGCAACTCATGATGTTTATTGGAGTTGTCTTCATCTTATTTTATCTGAGATTGTCAGTAGGTGAAGGATTCCAGACTTGTGAGCTTGTTGTAATCAATTTAACGTTATTGGAGGCCCGAGATACACTTGGTCGCGATGCTTCTTCTTCATCTGCTGTTTTAAGTGCAATTTTATGCCCTGGACAGGCATGTAATGTATAGTGAGGTTTGGCCATTTTTAATTTTTTTTTCTCTTTATATTCTGCCATAAGTCTGAGCCGAAATTCAGGCTGTGGCAAAGCACTGCTAGCTCTTTTGGCGATTTTTGTAGTAAATTGCTTTCATTTATTTTTTATTTTAGAAATGTTCAAATTGAGCGGATTGATGCTATTTTTAAGCGACAGCTCTCAGTGCCTCTTCTTGGTAAGTCGATAATAACTCAGTTTGTGACCAAAAGTACAGGCTTGGATCCGTGTTGTGTTTTAAATGGTCTGGTTAATGCCATATACTCATGTAGATTTGTTGTGCAGAAAGTCATCATGTGATTCATTGTCTGCCTTAAGTTAAGGATACTGCAAACCCTCAGAAGTCATAACAGTTGATAATGTTTAGTCACGTGTTACATGTATTTTAAAGACTTTTCAAAGTTTTCGTTTATGACATCTGCTAATCTGGTCAGGTGGCAAGCTTTGGAAAAAAATGCCCTCTAACAAACAGGTGTTTGCCACCTGCTGCAAAGCTGTAAACAGGAGTGAGAAAAAACAAAATTTTCGGTGTTTAAAGCAATACAACGGTTGAAAATGAAATTAACATAGTTGAAAGTCCTTTTAAATTCAGGAACTTTGGTCTTGAAAGTCCTTTCAAGTTCAGGAGCTTAGGTCTTTATTTCACGTGAAAAGCTGCTTTCGTTCACAAGATACAAGCCTTCAAAGTTGCAAAGTTTCTACCATCTTTCTTAGGCACAGTAATTATGCATGACATGGGTTATGACCAATGAAATGAAAGTGAATATTTGTGATTGAATTGTGCCTGTTCTGAGGACAGTTGAACATGTTCGATTACACTATTTTCTTCAGACCATGGATATGTTCAACAAACGATCTCCAGAATTCTTTCAACTGGTTGGTTACTATGGCCAGCTATGTCCCTTAATGTGAATCGTGCATGGAGGGGCGCATAAATTATCCAAACTTTGAAGCAAGATTATGAGACAACTGCTGCAGCTTTTCACCTCAAACGAAAACCAAACTTCATTATTTTTCATATTCTATCCATGAGCAGAATATCATTTTTGACCGTTGTATTGCTTTAAGAAGCTCTAGGTCCCCCCAGTTTACTTTCAATGTACAAATTAGACATCAATCGAATGATCTCAACAGACTCTACGAAACGGTGTCTGCATTTTTGTTGTTTTTGATTTGATCCAAAGTTGTGAACGATTTAAGTTGAAATCTAGAGATCTCATAATGAAATTTCCAAAATCTTTCCCATTTCGAGCCATTACTTCTTTGAAAAATGCCGACACCATTTTGGAGGTATAACATGTACATTTCACGTAGAGTTGGTTTGGTGAAAAAATGTGGAGCACAGGGGGACTTAGAACTCTGCAAAGGACTATAACCAAGATTTCAAAATTCCTTTTGTTTACAGGCAGCAGGTGGCAATTTATCTCAAAAACTGCAGGATATGATGCAAGTGCCCTCCATTGATGCATTGAACATCTTACGACTTCTTGGAAACTTTGTTGGATCTAATTTACATGCTCTTGAATGAAGCACCATCTGAGCCTTTGCAGTATCCTTAAAAATTTTAATCTGAGAGGGACATCTGATAGGTTTCAGAAGAAAGTTTTGTCATAATACTATGCAGGAGGTACGAACCCATGCTGACTCCTCAAAAGCCAAACAGAAAAGAAATTCTTGAAAATCGCTAGGTTGTACATCACGGCAGTTTAAGGTGTCCTCTGCTCAGGAACATGAAGCACGCAACTTCAGCTCTTGCCAGCTATAACACCAGACACGTGCAAGTCTGAAATGATAGCAAGTATGTAGAAATCCAGATGGCAACTTCCCAGCGCTACTGCTGAAATGTATCAGACCCGTAGTCTAATGTCTGTGAGACTTATTAAGCATGCTATAAGATGGGCAGATGGTGTCTTCATTGTTCAAAGATTGAAACATTCTCGTTCATATAATTTTTATCAGAAAAAACGCTGATCTGTGTAATGTTGCGTGAATCAGTCTATTTACTGCTTCCTATTGAAAAGCTGCACCAAGGAAATAAGAACTTAAAGACTGTTGGGCCGGATCACGGCCTCTCTTTCATGCGCATACTTGCTCAGCCTGTTCATTTGCACCTGTCATCTTTTGACTTCAAACCTTCGCTATCATCCATGAGAGAACAGGTAAATATAAATCGCATCTTAGAAGAGAATATTTGCATGAATTAGATCGTTGAAAGTTTCAGCCGTGGATTGTTTTGATTTTGGAGAGTCGGCCATGTT
>JAOBRC010699561.1:0-10451 GCA_027575255.1 Scolionema suvaense | reverse complement strand
AATTGTCTACGCATTAAGTAGGGTGCCAAGGAGAGCCAGAGTCTACTGAAACGTCACAGGGTCACAGATACTCAGCTTATGCAATACGTGCAGTGAGTGGGGTACAGCGCAGCCGTGGAGCTGCTCTCATTGCAAGACGATATCAAGGTTTTAAAAGAGGCAATCTTGAAGAAGAGGCAAAGGAATGCTTTTAGATCCAAGCAAAGTAAGTAATCATAAAGCTTGGAAGGTCGTCGCTTAGTAGCAGAAACACAGATATCCCGCCACAGGATCAAGGATTTTAAGGATACCTGAATGTTTACCCTAAGGAAGGAACTTTTCGTGGGATTTAGCTTCTGCGATTATATGTTTTCGGGCATTTAGAAAGGAATTAACTTTCACAACAGAGGCTAAGCAAAGGATTTTGAGGGAATAAATGTTCGTGACTAACCGTTTTCTAGAAGGCGGGTCGAAATGTCTGTTTTCGTTGTCGTACGATTTGTTGAGAGCATAGTCACTCTGGCCAGCAGCTTGCACTTGCAAACATCTACCTTCAGCCAAAATTTATGCTAGGAAGAGCATCAGGTCCTATGAATGGTTATGAGAAACGAGTTCCAGCCTGCAGAAGACCGTAAAATCGATATCCAGGAAGAAATAGCTATAATCCTTGGACATATTATTGTCCCACTTTTCTTGCTGACCCAAACTTTGCAGATTTTGGTTTACTAGAAACCCTGGGTACGACGATATATCTACAGATACATGCTAGATGACTTTATCAATAATTTGCTCTTGAAGCAAGAAACAAAGAACCTGCATGTGACGTCATCAAAAGAGTATAGCAAGGAAAATTTGGCCCTAGTCAGAAAATACTCTGGATCCGCCCCTGACTTATTGGCAAACGCCGGGCAGGTCTGGAGATACAAATAAGAACAAGCATAAAAATCAAATTTGGCTCTTTCTGGGGGCTTCATGAGTTAAAATAGTTTCATGGTGAACATAGCTGCTTGCTACTGGTGCTTTTCCATTGGTTTATTCATTTTTTAGTTTAGATCAACTATTAGTGCTAGGCTACAGGGTCTGTTACGAAATTGGTCAACATAGGTGACATTTTTTACATCACTTTTGTTCGCGCTCATTTTTGCTTCAATTTTCCTGATCATGATAGGTTTACGAAGAAAACTATCTCTCAGACACATAGATATTGTTGTTTTTGTGATATGGCCAGCTAAACTTTGTTATATCGTAAAACAAATCTGTCGGACGTACGTTCTGTTTTACGAAGTCGTGGAGGGTGATGCACATGGGTGCCAATTAGGGATCCTGGCAATGTTTGATGTTACCATTTGTGTTCCAGTCATGAGCTTAACAGGATTTTTGCAGAACTGTCAAAACTTAAAACGAGTGAGAAAGTAAGAAACGTACGTCCGACAGATATTCCCATCAAAAACCGTTTTGCTACACAAGATCAGTAAATAATTGCAGGTCTTGAAAAACATCGAATTTTAATATCTGCTTGTCATAGCTTTGGGTTCTCTAGCTTCAACTGTCTTGGTTTTTAATGTACTCAGTTAAATTTGCAGTGTACGTCTGACAGATGTAACAAAATACAGTCATTTTAAAACATATGTGTTACGACGCCGTCGCAATAGTGCCTATCGCTTTAATCATCAACCAGGGACACTTAACAGAGCGATTAAAGGGCAAAAGGTCGATACGATTCAAAAAGTACCGAGGACAGTTGACAAGAGGGAGAGGAGTAATATGTTGACAGTTGTCGCAGTTTTTGTGTGTTGACAAATGAATTACTTAGTTGTGCTTAGAGAGTGACAGAGCCATCAAAAAGTGTTATCACTTACTATGAGAGCTATTTATTGTGTTTTTTAAGTTGTGTTTATTCACATTGTTTACTCAACTTCGAACAATACGTGATCAAGTGCATAAACTCAGGTGGTTAAGTTCTGTCGTCAAAGTTTACCTATGTACGCGTGTACAATATGTGCTCGCTTTAATCAGCCAACGGTTGACTCAAGAATAGCCGAGGCATATGTTCAAAGTAAAGCATTTTTCGAAACAGGACAGAGCAATTTCATAGGCTGGTGTTATGGACAATAAATAGTTTTTCATCACTTTCCAGCAGCCTTACATGAAAATTTCTTGATTTTCGTGCATGAGAATCTAGGTCAAAATGCGAAATTAGTATTATTAGGCATAGCATTCCAGAGTTTTAAAGCTGGAGCGAAGTTAGTAATTTTATGTATATCCAAACGAAGTAATTTTCCCTGACAGAACTCATAACAAAATACTTAAATAGAAAAATGGATGCGGCGTACGTGCGACAGATTTTCAACTAGATGTCACTCTATTCTTTCTGCGGATATTGGAGGTTGATGTGATGATTGTTGTTTCTGTCTATCTTAGAAATAACCAGTCAAACACGATCCTGTTGATACCATTTTGTTAACTACTGCACCCTAGTAACTATTTTCATTTGCCTTAGGCTGGGGGCACGACAAAGCGTCCATTACTGCTGTCAGATGGATTTGTTAAGCACATCTTCAAAGAAGTATGAGAGCCTTTTCGTTTTCCTGGGAAATTCTGTCGGACGTATGCTTTGCTTTCTTTTGTTGCACATACCTGTGACACGTGGAAAGTACAATTATTGATCTAAATGCTGAATTTTATGATTACAGCTTCACATGGTCGACATATTTGCCTTACAGTTTCTGTCTATTTCAATGTTTAAAATTTCACTTTCGATAGGTACGTCCGACAGGTACGTCCGACAAGTACGCAATGCGCACTGAGACAAATCTTTAATTTCCAGGAGAGCTGCCAAGCCATGTCATTCAGTTACACAAGTGTATATAACATAATGTACTTCCTTGTCATGCACTTCGGCAATCGTTGCTTCTATAGTTTCGATATAGTGACAATTAGTGTCCTGAAGTCGTTATTCCATCGCGTACGTCCAACAAAAATGCATTTTGCCTTGCTGTGGGTCTCACATACATGGAATCTTACAAACTGAGACTTGTAACTATTAGGTGTTACTCAATGTTTAAATTGCATTTGATTTTGTCAGCTTCTCATCAACACACAGCTTTTTATGAGCTCACAAAGTATCGAATGTACGTCCGACAGATTTTTTAATTTCATATGACAGACCCTAAATCAGACTGGATAGCCACTGAGGAACACGAAGTTTTTTGATGTGAACCAATTTCCATCGGAATCGTGTTGATCGCGTTAAACAAGAAAAATGCACTTAGCTCTGACTTTCTCGTGGTCACCATCAATCATTCTGGATAACGGTTATAGCTGGGCTTACATCATGTACCCCAAGACAAAAAACTGGTTTTTGCTTAACGATGCTGCAGTTAGTAAAGCTAGTTATTGCAACCTGAACAGTAGACATTTTCGCAAATCGCCATCATGCCATGCATTGTGGCGTGTTCAGGGGGCACATAAGAATTAATGTTACAGTGACGAAAGGAAATGGTCTTACGTTACAACCAATTTTGACGTTAGCCAGCAATTGCGTCCAATCTGTGAGAATTAAAATGATCTTCTTCGGGGATGTCAGCTACCCTTTTAATGAGATTTGTCCCCTGACCATCCCACAATGTATTGTATCATGACGATTTGCTAAAGGTCTGTAGATCATACCTCCTCTTTTACTGGTGCCAGGACTAAGATTGGCTCAAGTGTGTTGCCGAGAACTGATGCTTGTACTGCTGTACTCGTTTTGTGTTATTCTGTAGGTTGTCTCTATGTTATTAGGTTCAGGTTTTGATTGCTCGGTCCTGTTTTTTATCCCCTGTTTTTGGTTTTCAATGTTCTTTGTTGTTTTTTTTGTGTTTCTTTTGTTTTGTTTCTTACAGGTATTTTTTAGAATCTGGATAGGATATTTTTTCACTTATTATCAAATTGTTTTTACAAATGTGTTTTTTATAATTTTTTATTTCTTTCTTTCTTTATTTCTTTATCTATTTTTTTAACATGCTTTGAAATTTGGAATTTAATTCTGTCCACTTCGTACTGTGTTCTGGTAGTAGTGTTTGGTTACGCTGTGTTTTGTCATGTTGTCCTGTGTCGGAGTTCTTACGTGTTTGGGGTATGAGGGTAACGATGTCATGTATTGGCTGGTCATCTGGGTAGGGCTGAGTGCTGCGCCTGTAAAACATCTTAAAAGCCCCTGTCACAAGGTCTGACGCCCAGATAGCCGTTTATCATCTCCCTCTCACCTCGAATGATATTTTGACATCTATTTTGTTATGTGTTTTTGTTCGTGTGTTTGTGTTGCCAAATATGTTGTCAGAATGAGTCATTTTTTACGGAACTTTTATATAAATTATTTAATTTTGTGTCACTGTGTTCCAATTGTTCGTCTTTGTGTGTATTTTATGAGTGCTGGAGGCTAAGCCTGTGAGTGAAGTTCGCTATCTTGATAGGGCTGCGTGTTGGGTCCGTAAAATATGTTTAAAGCCACAGCCAGAGTCTCAGGTGCTGGCACCCAGATGACCTGCACCCGTTCTAGGACCACTGCAGCACTGGCGTCAGCTATGTTCATGTCCTGTGTGGTTTGAGAGGATAACTCAGCCTGTTGTAATTTCTTTTTCATGGCTGGTACATGTAGTATCTCGACAGCTGTTAACCCTGTAAGAGGGTGGGAGTGTCAGTCACTCTCCGGAGACCATGCTTCTCTCTCATTAACTTTCTGCCCGAGCAGTGTCACTCATGATTATTGTTGTGTGTTTTGTTCATCACTGCTTGCCCAGCACACATTCGCCATCATCATCTGGCCATAGGATAATTTTATTGGCGAAATCCTGGTGTGGGTGCAGAACTGACGATGTTCCTCAGTAATTGTTTCTGCTCAAGACCTTATTGCTTGGTCCGTTTCTCCACTCAAAAGGGCACGGATGAGTGTTGCTCACCGTCGTGCAGGAGTACGTAGTCCTAGTAAACATTTACAACTGACTTTTCAGTCGAGTATCGCTTTGTGGTTGAAGTTTGCTTCGACTACTAAGATTATCCATTTTCATTGTACGTTATACGTTAAGATTATTTCGTTACGTGCCTTCTTTGAGGGGTTTAAGGCAATTACCTAAATAGTGCAGAAGCACAGTATTATAGTCATATTATAGCAATATACTTTCTTTTACTTTCTGGCATCTTCCCATTGGGCATCTACCCTGTTGAAATTGGTGACATAATTGGTGACACATTGGCAAATATCTTCGCGAAACACTGATTTTAGCAAGAATATATGCCAGTGATTGTAGCTTTACCGATTGTAATCAAACGTATTGCAACAAGGAATAATTAGTTTCAGAATAGCAAATATCATGATTTATACTTTTGTTTTTAAAAAAAGAAATATCATGCTAGCGATGTTGCGTTTTTTTTCTAGTCGTGTCATATGGTTTAGCAGCCGAAAAGGATATCGTCAAAGCTTCTTATGGACAGGCAACAAGTATGGCTTGGACCGTTTCTTCGGATGATGCATCTCAAACGCTATCATACGTAGAATGTTCGCTCGCCCCCTTCAATTCTAAGTTCATTGCAAAAACTACTGGGAGCGGTTTCAACATTACAAAATTCGGCCACGAGCTGTTCCATGATAATGGGTTAACTGCAATACACGAAGGATCGAGAAGATTCATATTAAAGATCACGAAAGTAACTGAATCAATCACGATAGCATGCCGAGGATGTTTCAGAGAACCAAAAGGGCTTGATATTGAGTGTGCTGTTTCTTCTGACGTAAGCGTCGTTTTTGGAGGTGAGAGCTATTTCCATCATATTTTTCTTGCGTACCGAACTCAGTAGTCAATGTTTAACTCGCCAGAGGCAGTTTTGTGATAGCTTCATCGTCATGGGTTAAATATTAGTGAAATTTGATATTTAGATTTTCTGCACTATGAAGAGTATGTTTTGAAGTAGCCCGTGCTATTTTTCAGGGGCTCATTTTCTAATCTTAAAACTACACCATTATTCCGCCACTTTCACGACTGATTTGACATCACCTGTGAGTAAACTGTGGACCCAATAAATATTTGCTGAAAAGTTAAATGGATAATGACTACTCACGTTAAGTCAAAAAATGAGAGAGGTAAAAATTCCTAGACCCTCCATTAACACTACTATTTGCATATTGTTGCAATTCTTTAACGAGGACGTTTCTAAACAGTTTTCCGCACAATCAAAGTGTCATGATTGCTTGCCTGAATTTCCCTGCAGAATTCGTCTGATGCATAATCATGCATGATGCTTCATATTTAGATTAATGAGTGTCAGCTGCAGAGTGCTCTATAGAATGCATCTGACTAAACAACAAACCTAAAATTTCCATTAAAAGTTATATGGTCAGTAATAAACAATCAACGGAATTTCACTTCAGCTTCCTATGCTATCCAATCAGCCCATGAACAAGTTAGGCGATTGACCTGTCAGAAACAAATAACATTTGCATTTTCTCGGAACTACTTGACTTTGTGTTTGTATTGCATTACTGTATACGTGCAACATTCAGCATATTACATGTTCTCATGGTGGTAGACGTCATACTTTGCACGTAAAAGGACCCCGTCATTCTCCCACAAATGAAGTGCAAAGCTGGTCAAAATTTATTTTCAGGTTTCTGAAAGACCCCGGCTCCCACTTACACCTCTGTGTACCAGTAGTTCAGTTGGCAGATAGGGTGTGTGGGTAGGGGCTAGGGAGTGGTTAGTAAGGATAAGCATTTTGTCAACGTCATGGAATCTAATGCCATCTAGTCCAAGTTTAAAATTTTCCATGACATACCTTTAGGACAGTGCCATCTGGTTTTATAATATTTTCAGGTAGTTACTAAATTGTCAGTTCCAATCATTTGGAATGGTGGATCTGTTGCGTAATTTTCGTACATTCATCTACTAAATTCTACCACCACACGTTTTGCCGGCTACTTTCGGCATCGATTTGATGCAAACTTGGTGAAACAGTGGATCAAATGAGTGATTTTTTTCATAAAGCCGATTGCGCAATGATTGTTCATACAAATTCCGTATTACAAATAAAATTAAAATCCATGGATATCCTCTGGGCCTTTACCCGTAAAAAGAAATGAGTGCATATGGCATCGTTTGTCTTCGATTATATCAGATTTGACATCGCGCAAGTAAAAAACTCTGAAAGATTGTAGACTGGCATTTAGGGACGCAATGCACTTTAGGACCTGCTTCGGGCAGAAAAATGCAACTTTGAAGTTCTTTTGGAACAAAATTATCTGCTTTTCTCCTTTCCTTTTTAGTGCTTTCATACGGTTTAGCACCAGAACAAAGGATCATTGAAGCCTCCTATGGACAAAAAGCAATTATGGCATGGACAGTTTTCTTGGGGCGTACTTCACCGAAGCTATCGTATGTTGAGTGTTCACTCGCACCCTTCAATTCCAATTTAATTGCCAAAACTACTGGGAGTGGTTTTGACATTACCGAGTTTGGCCACGAGATGTTTGATAATAATGGATTGAAGGCAACGCATGAAGGATCGAAAAGATTCTTTTTGAGTTTGATGAGAGTAACCCATTCAATGAAAATAGCATGTCGTGGATGTTTCAGAGCGTCAAACAGCCTTCAGATAAAGTGCACCAATGCTTCTGAAGTAGGCTTATTTCTTAGAAGTCAGTAAAGATTGATCTAGACGTCTTTCGATCTTCATGCTTTTGTCTAAAGCAAAGCTTATTAGATCATATCTTGTTGACTCCAAAAACTAGAAAAAAGCTTTCGAGTGTCATAAAGTTCTTTTGGAAATAAGAAAATAAGCGTTTTCACACTGGTAAATCTAGACGACCAGTTGGATGACTAGAAATCAAATCTAGCCATCTCAGTGTGAAAACAGGCGATGGCTGGATTGAATTTCGCGGACTGACGATCAGATCTAAAACTGGCATTATAGATAGCAGTCTAGCCGTTGCTTGTCAGCTCTAGCCGCCGATTGAACGGTTAGTTCTGGATGACTAGATTGGGCTCTGAACTAGCTGTTTAGATTGGTTTTTCCGTTTTTACCGTGATGGCTTGATTGGTCACGTGGGCATTCTAGTCGCTCAGGTCATATAGTCATCTCCAGTGTGAAAACGCTTAATGCTCTTTGGTTTGATGATAGACAATATAACGTTTTTAGATATGGTTCTGGAAGGAAGCAATTTATTCTTTGACAACATCTTTGTCGTATCCGATGGCTGAAAAGTTTGTAGCTTGTATTTGGACGATTTTTGTTCTTTACAAATAGATGACGTAGCATCTTCATAGTTTTGCCAAGATTTGTTTCACTTTTGTTAACTTTCATGTGCAGTAGTATCCATGAATCCCCCTATCGGGAAACGTTTCCGAATTCGCACACTATAAAATGCTTGGTTACTTTTTTCCACATTTTCTTTTGAGAATAGCCACATCAGGGACAACCAAGTCTCAAAATTGATTCTTCACTCCCATGGGATTACAATAAACCTAACACACTTTCTCCGTACTGTCGGTTCAAAAATCGCACTTTCTTATATATCATATGCTGGTAATGTTTAAAAGAATGGTGACGTTAAAATGAAATTTAAGCAGGTCATGCACATCATCAAAACATGGCACTTTGTTTTATGTCGTGAACACATCTTTTCCAGTTCTAGAGATAAGTCCCAATATTCACCAGTTCCCATTTTCAATTTTCGAGACACCGCCATGGTAACATTGCAATTTCATTGTATCTCTGATGTTAAAGTGCATTTCTCGATTGAATCCTGAACAGATTAATTAGCATTGTTAGGAAATAAAAAATTTCGACCTTGAACATCTTGGCAATGCATGATGATTTGAGTGGTACGGCAGTGACATAATGCATACACTCCTTTTAATAAGCGCCAAGCACATAAGCATACTGAAGCTGACAACCTTGCAAAATGCTCAGCATATCTCGAGCCTCAAAAAATTCGACTAGCATTCCTTGTGCTTCGCAAACTATATCTGTGTGAGGTTTGAAAGTTTGGCGTTCGAAAAGCTGGTCTATTAAATCGCTGTACTAAATTGGAGGTAAATTAATTAAGCGTACTATTAAGCTCTCTACTTAGGCTCAAATCGGAAAAAAGGACAAGCGTATTCAGCCTCAGAAAAATTTCCCTATGCGTATAAAAAGAAGCAATTAAAGGTAAGATCGTCTGTATTGAAATTTGGGACCTCCAGAACTGCATAAGCCTTGCACTGAAATAAAGAAAACCGTGTTATTTGTTTTTGTGTATACTATCACCCGCAGAAATTTTGTTTTTGACTTAACTCTACATCTTACATCTAGCTTCGTGATCATGAGTAATTCACAAGTAGGGTGTCTTAGTAAGTTTTTCCAGGTCATCGGGCTTGATTAAGCATACCAAACCCTAAATGTCTCAGATCAGATATGAAGCGTTTCAAATCGTAAACCTCCAAGTAACTCCTTGTTCTGAAGATATTGAGTCCTTCTTGAGCATGGTTTATTTTTCTCTCTGTATCACTTATATGCAATCAGGTGTAAAAATTTTGAGACTTCCGTGATTTTTTGGCCTATTTTCAAAACCGGGGATATGCTAAATGCAATCATTATTCTGAAATCGCGACCATGTCGACGGGATCAACCGACAGCACGACTATACCAACTTAGAAAGTATCAAACTAGCACGATTTCACCACCTGAGCATGTTCACAAGTCTCATCAGACGACTGCATATAGCCATTATTTGCAAAATCTCGAAAAAGTGGGCGTGGTCACAAAATCAAGGTCGTCCCCCCTTCTTGTCTTCGAAGTCCCTCAGAGTCCTAAAAGTCCGATCCGTCAAACTGACTCGTCAACCTGTGGAGGCAAGCCATGGAAGCTTGATTTTCTCCAGAGGTGCATAATACCATTAGTCCTTTGCTTGTGGGAAAAGGCTGCATTTTGAGCATGTCTCAATATATTTTGCTCCTGATTGTAGGAAAGGGTTAAGTTCGATCGTACTGAAGAGTGTGACGTTTTGGTTTTATACGGGACCAGTTGTATTTTATTAATATATCGCATGTTATGTACCCATGCTTTGATTAATTTTTCATGTTTCAAATTGACGCTTCCAAGTACATAATCATTGCTACGCCAACACTACGGATATATCTTACGCCTAAAATATGAGTCAGAGCTGTTACTAAGTGATTTAGTTGTCTGTCGCTGCATGTGAAATTACTGTGCTTTTGGCTGTCATGTACGTATAACTATTTTGAGTGAATTAAAGGAACTTTTTCCTTGCACGTCGGTTGATAAAAATCATACAAAGCTCATAAGACCAAAACCTAGTAACAGAAGCCGTTGTGTCACGCCGGTCCAGGAATGTCAGATCCTTGTAATAACCATATATGGCGGGACTGAGAAACGCGTCGTCAATGGCCAAAAACAAAATGCTTGACCTACCTCTTGCACTTTCGTAACCAGCCGGGGCC
>JAOBRC010699450.1:0-10452 GCA_027575255.1 Scolionema suvaense | reverse complement strand
GTATTGGAAACATGAAGAAGATGATGTCCACGATGATACTGACATGTAATCTAATGTATATTTCATTGATATGTAACATTTATGCGTAAGAAAAAAGGAGAATTTCATATAAATGTAATAGACGCCTCCCTCTTTTAAACACCCCCTCAAATAGACGCCCCTCTAAAAAGTCCAAAAATTTAATATACGCCCCGCGCGTTTAATCGAAGCATTACGGTAACAACAGTTCAGGTGTGAAACCTAATGTGATTAGAAGCTATAAGAGAAGACGAACACAGTTCACCTAAAAGGTATGTCAAAGGTTTGGCTATATCCTGCTGCGAGTTAGCGACAAAGTTTGTTATAATAAACACATACCAGGCTCTTTCCCAGATGGTTCTGTTGCAGGTACCTCAGGCAGATCATGGTCACCAACTGGAACATGCTCTGGAACGGCTGGAAGCTCAGCACCCTAAGTAAGAAAAATATGAAAGCTGTAAGACAAAAAACACTAACATAAAGACCACTGAAGTACAGAACCAAAATATTGCAAAATAAGTTAAGCTGTAATGCCAGTTTCTACCTGCACACTGAAAACATTCGAAGTCCACGCCATATTTGATTATAAGCTAATAGAGGAGAGCCTACACCTGTTTTAAAGAATGTTTTCCCTCATTTTCATTGCAATGCGAAATCATGTTCGTCAGACAACAAGAAAAACAATGAGAACCAAAGGAAGACTTCAACAATAAATTTTTATCACTGAAAATTACTGACCACAATGTCTTCATTGTCAGTTTCGTAGAACAGAACTTTGCAGATGATATTGCAATGAAACAGCACAAGCAACACAGCAGCAGCTTGAAAAAAATACTCTTAGAATAGATTGAAAACCTTGAAATAGCATTCCAGAGGTTTACTTAAGCAATTTTTGTGACTACCATATTTGTCAGATGATCAAGCTTTTAGTAGACATATTCATTTTGTGTTTTTGCAGCCACAAATTGACACAATGTGGCTGGTGATTCAACATAACCTAGCTGAACCTTCTTGGCAGAGCCCTGAGACTTATAGCTATATACTATCTATATAGTGTGATAGGCTTTTAAAAAGATCATCAGCAGAATGTCATAGAAGCTTTCATAAAGATCACAAAAAGAGCATAAAGGTTGAGAAGAACACTATGGGCATCTATTCATTGCATGTAATAGCACTCTTCCTTCAGTCGGAGACTTAAGTGGAAAGATTACCTTCTTGAGTTTTTACTACCGTATACCAGTAGTCAGTGCGTCCTTACATTAATTCCTGCATTCTAAAACAGTACAAAACACTGGATTTATGGCTCTAGATGTAATGACAAGTTGTTTGATGCAATCCGTGCAAATAGCATAATTGTAAAAAAATACCAGAAGAATTGCACGAACTCATCTTTAATACTCATGTTATACATAGATAGCATGAATAGACAGAACGACACTTTTAACATAGGATGCAAAATATTCTTAGAATAGAATACTAACATTGATCAATAACCCTAGAATAGTGCAGAAACAAGGAAAACAACTATGGCAGCGCACGTTCCATGTACTTGACCAGCCCCAAGGCATGGTCTCCGGGAAAAGTCCTGTTTTTATCTCCATAACATCTTTTGTGTTTGCTGAGCTGAGTTTGTAAGTGGACAAACTAGGCTGTCCACCCCAGAACGTTAGGAGATTTTCTAAGTGATATATATTATGGGCGTGATTTGTCATGTATCCGGGCTGTGGCCAAGCTGAAGCAAGCCAGGTGGTCAAAATGAAGGCTAAATCAACAAATAGCTGCCATAATAACAAACATTAATACTGTGCAAGTGAGCACTAATCAAATTAGTAGCTGCAGCTTGACTTGAATCAAGTTGTTACTTTTCTGCACGGAGCGATGAGCACTCAGCACTCAGCTGGGACAAATTTCAGTTTAATTTTAGTTAGCGAGATAGCAAGTCAAGCTACAGCCCTCAGAAATGAGAGATTTGTAAACTGGCACAATAAGTTTGTCTTTATAAGATCCAGACAATTTGGGCTGAGGCTAGTTATTCTTTTTTTCTGATTTTCAGCCTCAACGGTTCATACCATGTTCTATCGTCACAGGACAACACCGGCTTCAATTGTAGCCATCTCTAACACTGAATCGTTTGGTGCAAACGCGAATGAGCCATCCAAACAAAAATTTATTGATATGTGACTTCAACTTGATGACATCTTGGCATTTTCAAAAAAATTTTGATCATCTTTACTATACAATAGTGCTTCTGTGCTTTCAAAGGTAAAATTGAGGCTTGTGTTCTTATGAAATTGTTCCTATAAAAAAGAATGCAGTTGTACTATACTCTGGACATATGCTTATTTACCTTTCTAATATTTGGCTATTTTCTTATTCCTAATACTAATTGATTCATTGTGAGGAAACGAACAATTTCTTTACAGAGCTCGTCTCAATGCAATGAAATGTGAATTTCTTCTGAAACAGGAACAAGACCTCTCTGCTGACAGTTTCAATATTTGTCATTAATGCAGACATGAGTTGTACTAACTAATAAAAAAATTAGTTCAAATTTTTCCGCAAACGAAGAAAAATAATGAACGGGAAATTTTCAAGCGGAACTTGAGTCCTGCTGAGACATCTGCAATGAGAAATATTTTCTATTCACGAAATTTGATCAAAATGTTGACAACTTGCTGCATGCACTGAAGCACAGAGCCTACATCAATTTTTTCAAAGTTTACCGGCACGTATATGTACACATATTTTTTTTAGTGGGGATTCTGAATTTAGCTAAGTCAACATGTGCAAACAGAGAACAGTTTCAAAATTGCGGAATGAAAACGAATAATTCGATTTAATTTAAAGTAATTGTGGTCGCCGGATATGTAGGAAAAATAAAACATGCCAATTTTTCCCTCGACAGTAAAATCTTCGAGAAAATGGGGGCAGGTCATGCGTTGCCATTGACGTACTTTTTTTCTCTAAAGCCAAAACTGATTCAGGGCAATGAAATTTTCTACTGTAAGAATAAAGTCTCTCATCGACAGAAAAACTGATATAGCTTTCTCTAAGTAGGATGCACATACCTAATATGATGAACAAAACAGAACAGAAAGATCAACAGGGAGAAAATACAACAGGGTCACTCATTCCCTTAAACCACACACAGACATGAACAGGGGTGATGTTGTATGGTCCTAGAAAGGGTGGAGGTCATCTGGGTGCCAGTACTTGGACTCTGGTTGTGGCTTTCAACATGTTTAAGGAGGCCCAACACTCAGCCCTACCCAGATGGCCAATTTCACAGACAACAGCAGTTTAGCCTCCAGCATGACATTCATACAGAGACAAACAATGGAACAAATACACATAAGCGAAATAAGGAATTAATATAAAAAATTCCAGAAGATGTTACACATTCTGATGACACAATTGGCTACACAATAATACAAACAAAACACACAACAAAAGGGATGTCTGAACATGGGATATCATTACATGGTCATCTGGGTTTCAGACCTTGTGACTCTGGCAGGGGCTTTCAACACGTTTCACGGGCCCAACCCTCAGCCCTACCCAGATGACTAGTCAATACATGACATCGTTACCCTAATACCCCAAACTGACAAGCAAGAAGTTCGAAGACAGGACAACATGATAAAACACAGTCTAACCAAACACAACTACAAGCACACAGTACGAAATGGACAGAATTAAATTACTATAACTGAGCTTTGACTTCTATGGCCCATTTGCACTGACATTATTCCTTCAGAGAACACTGATTTCCTGTGACGTAATAGGCTGTAAAACTTTTGTAGGTACAAGAGAGCGATCGCTCATACCACTTAGAGGGAAAATACAAAACTGATCTTCCTTAATATCATTTCCCTCAAGGGGGAAACATTCAAACTAAACAATCGAGCGATCATTCAGCGGAACTCGACCATAGGGTCTATTGTCTTTTCCACTAGGAGCAGGCTTTCCTAACTGACCATGTGTCATGCCCGGTCACAGGGAAACAACCAGTAACAGTGAAGACGATTTGGCTGTTCAAGCAATTTCCTTGAGGTAATCTGTTCAGGCCCTATAACAGGCAACGCAGAAAATCATCAGTTCAGAACCCATACTAAGATTTCACCCCTTGTCCGAAGATCAACAGTCTGTACATTAGAGATGGGATTGATAGCTTAGTCACCATGGCTTGGGGTTGATTGAAAGTAAACAAGCACATACGACGATGAAGCATCTGAACAAAATAGAGCGCATGGAAAATTTTCTCAGGAGGCAAACAAGATCTCTCATAGCCTTTAATGGAATATTTAAGGGAAACTAAGGTAAAAAATGAACATGGCATACAGTTTTTATATCCTAAAAAAGCTTGTATAGTTCCAGAGATATTCAGGTTCAAATTCCAGCAGCTACCATCTTGCAACTAACAATGCATGATGTCACATGGGTACGGCTCAAGTAATCCGAAATTCCTTAATGCAATACTTAAGATTAGTTTTTTTTATTAAGGGCTCACTCTTTCATTCATGGCTTAGCGATATGCTTAAGATCCATTTGAAAAGTATCTTCGGAGATTATACACAAACAACCTCTCCTCAATATTTATAAATTTTGACCCCCTCGCCTCTGTCTTGATGTATCTTAGTTCCATGCTAGCACTTAGAAAGGGTATACCGGAGGTCATAAGACAACCCTAAAAAAGGGCGAGTGGCATGAAAGCTCCAGAAAGAGCACACAACAAACCCAGACATAATGCCAGGTTTTACTACTAACAAGCAACAAACACAGTTAGATTAAGAACAAAATAGTAGATACCTAGATTTAGACAAGAACAAAATACGAAAGATCAGAACAAAATGGTAGATAAGTAGATTTAAAATAAAATCATATATGAGGATGCAAATTACATTCGCAAAGACTGAGGAATATATCTTTGCTGCTGAGAGGGTTCGTTAATGCAGACTAGCTCCAGCCATTCAGGCTCCCATTTCGGGTGAATCGCCGTAACCATAGAAATATGAAAGGCACTAAAGTCCTTGAGAACTTGGAACCACAAGGAATGATGACAAATTCAATTGATGGTTGCGATATGGTCGGGCCCTTGAGTAAGCATCACCTGCCTCCTGCAAGACACCAGCCAAGTCCTCAGACACTGTCCACCAAAACATATGTAAGCCAAAAACAGGTCATCGAAGAGGTCACTACAAATTGTATCATTGATGCCGAACGCAGCCCACGAACATAGTGCCCAGTGGTTAGAGCAGTACTTAGAAAGGGTATGCCAGAGGTCATGAGACAACCCCATGAATGACATCAGTGGTATCAAAGATTCGGACCGAGAGCAAAGGAAAGAACCAATGCCAGTCTCCTTCTCTGCCATATCCTTCAAATTTTCTGTGCAACTCAATCTTTCACTATCTGCCACAGGCGCACAAACCAAGGTCATGGGTCAACCTCCGGTGGGGTACAGCAATCATCTCAAACTTAACACTAGCCAGAAAGATTCCAATGAAGACTTTAATCAAATGACCTTTCCCATTGTCAGCTAGTCTTTCCTAGCAGTCAAATCATCCCCTTACGGGTGAAACATGAGGATGCATATTACAGTTGCAAAGAATGAGGAACATGTCTTTGACGATGAGGGGGGTATTATTATTGCAGACCAGCTCAAGTCATTTAGGCTCCCATTTCGGGTGAATCACCAAATACACGATTCAACACTTTCGTGACTTACTGTGTCTTATATCATCCACATTTTGCAAGCATTTATCCAATGAAGTCTGGCAATAGGGCAAGATCCCAAACATAGGCTCAAAGTATTAATAGTAACTGTTATCTTGCATGCAAAAATTTAACTCTAAACTCTTAATGCAAAAATACCAACCTCTGTTAACTCTTCCAGCTCTCTCAGAATGTCATCTTCATCCTCTTGTGTCAGTGATCCACTTATTAATGCATCAATTTCCTGAAGTAAGGAATACAACAAAATGAGGCATGTCCGCAAAGAGACAAATCCTTAATTGACATCTAATAGCAGCTAACACTCATCTCCATTATAATTCACTTTTTTAACAGTATCAAAGCCAAGGCCAAACTCGCACAATAGCTTTATGTATGGTGTTATTTGATATGGCAGGCAGGCAAGATGTATTTGCTTTCTTAATAATTGTGTTTTAGGATCACCCAATATTGTATGGTTCTTAACGGAGGGGCCGGGTGGGGGTTGTCAGAACTTTCTACAAAAAGGAAATAAACAGGGGCAATGGTGTTGGAAACGTTGAAGATCTCGAAAATCCTTAAACCAATCATTTTTGGAGTCCAAGGCCATGTTCAGCGCAAAGAAAACAAAATATTAAGATAAACGGTAAAGCCTCCACCTACACAGAATGTCTCTATTCTAAGAACCTGAAGAACTCTGCAATTTTACCTCTGTGACAAAAAAAAAGAAAGAGAAATCAATATCAGGGGGTCCGAACAAGAGAAATCAATATCAGGGGATCTGAACAAGCTCCAGGAGGGTCGGGAAAAAAATTAATAAGCATACCCCCTTCTATTAACCCAGTCAAATCAACATCTGATGGCTGGCAACCTCACTCAAAATACCAGCAGATTTTGGAAGCACCAACTGTAGGCAGCATCTGAATAAATCCAGCTTAAGGCACGAAACTTCTTTTTTGTTTTGAACTTTGATACTGCACGTCCCGAAAATCAGCTCAGACAAAAAAAAATTATATTTGGAACGTCAGGATGCAGGCAAAGTGGCTCACCCACATGAGAAAATTAAAAAAATTACTCATAGTTTCCTAAATTGTTTTTTGGCACGCAAACAACGTAACACCATAAAATTCCCTACAAACATTGTATGACACCTTCACAGGAAGTTAATAAAAATTGAAGTTCCATATATACACGCAGAGCACTCAAATTTCTCAAATCATGCAAAAAATTAGCCAAAAATCCCTGCAGGGCATTACAATGGGGCTGATTCTCAGCTAGTTTCAAGATGCCATTGCTTCTCGATTGCTGCATCTTTTTCAACGTGGTTTTCCGTGCCGGTTGTGTATACGACCGGCTACACAGTTTAGAAGTAATTATACATGCTGATTGAAGCTGCTGCTGCGCAGGAGGCTTGGCATAAGTGAAGAGTTCTGAGCACCTGCATCGTGGGTGGTTCAGCGCAAAAGGGTTTAAGGACTTAAGAATAGTTCAATCAGGAAATAACCATAAGTTCAAGTCACATAAATCTAGCATATTTATTACCTGCTGATATTCTACAGCTTCTTTTGTTTCGTCCATAATTCGCTCCACATCTTCTAGTGTCATCACCTAAAGCAAAAATCAACATTCGTGTTTTCATCCACAGAACAGATCCATGAAAACGACCAATTCATTGGCAACTACAAAATGCGCAGTACCTTCAATAGTAACCAAAGGGTTTGGATATAACAAGATAGCACTGTGAATGGATACTTAATCATCAAACCTTCTTTGCTCTTCCAATCTCACCTTCCCTTAACTTACCAATCCTGCATACTCCATATCATTAGCAAGGCCATAATCAGGACCAATCCTGCATACTCCATATCATTAGCAGGGCCATAATCAGGAAAGTTTAGAGGCCAGTATACAGGTCTGTGTCATCAAATTGTGAAGCTCAAATATACAATATAGAAGAATTTTGTTCCTTCAAATATTGGATTTTAGCAACTTTCTATCCGAAACGAAAGTCAACACTACTTTCAACGGGTTTCAAATAAGTGGTTTCGCAACTATAACCTTCTCTAGAATAGATCCTTTGCATTTCGCTTTCCTACTTTTCTTTTAATATAACCTATATGCAGTAGGCCAACAGGTCTCCCCCAACCGAAGCCTAGATATGGCCCCGACTAGGCACAGGTTTTAATACATAACGGTCCTCAAATCTACGTTTGATTTGTGGCATGCAAAATAGCAGCAGCAGAACCAATGCTGATTGGAAAGCAAGCACAACCCATCTTTGGGCATTGAAAGCAATCCTTTCTAAGATTGAGAGTACGCAAAACTATCCAGCACAAAGTACAAACAAAATGAAGATCAGCAGTAACTATACTACAGTCAGGGGATAGTGCGTTGTGGTTTTTACATATTGATCAAAGAATTCATTCTGCTACATATTCTAAACCTGTTCCTGCACCTTTTCATAAATTTTACAGCTGTAAGAATTTAATTTCCTGGTTGTGAGCAAATTTTGCACAGTGAAGGGAGCTTAAAAATGATTTGAGTACAAATGTGTCGTAAAACTCTTGACATATCTATTTCCAAATTCTCTAGTTGTATCTCAATTTTTTCTCTTGAACATATGATAACGTTTTAAATAAAAATGGATTTGTCGGGCATACTCAGGCAACTTACCCTCTTCTCAAAACAGTCAATTTACAAACAATCCATGACTTATCAACTGTGTACCCACCGCATAACAAATTTTAGTTCTTAACGGATTGGCTGTATAATTTGAGTTTATGGTATTCTCAAATGATGAGATAAATAAGTAACGGTGGACAATCTTGAGGATTGTTGGAGATGGTAAAAACTTCAAGAAGGATTTTTCAACAAAATGATGCAAAAGTGATAAAATCTCCAAAGCATACTTCACGAACTCCTCCCCTGGAGCACTTGCAGAAAAGCAGATCCTAGTTAACTGTAGTCCAAAAAACTTTTTTCAGGGACTTTACGGGTTTTATGGCCTAATAAACACTTAACAGGATCTTCTGGCAGCACACCAGCTGAAAAAGACTGCCCAACAGGCTTAAATTATATCTTAAAAAATTTTGAAACTATCATACACTTAACTCATGGCAGCTAATCTAAGGACACGCATAATTACTTTCATGTTTGCCGGAACCCTACCACGGTAAAATTCGTAGGGTCGGTCAGTCGGAGTTTTTTTTTAATAAAACCTGTCCAAAAAAAAATGATTGCAAAGACCAAAATATTGAAAATTTATTCTGGCAAACAATAGCAGTTTTTCTTCCATTGATGGTCATAACAATTACGCTGAACAATTTGTTGTTTGGAGTCATCACGCATCCATTAATAACATTTGCCTTGCTAGCCTCAATGCCATCTTCAAGCAGTGCTGGTCCTGCAAAGTGACTAATGAATCGGGTCTTGCCGGATCGATTGAGATTTCTCAACACACATGACCTTTATTGTCTTCTCTGCCATTTGATTATCACCAGCACATGACTTAATTCGTATTGGCCGGCGATAGGGTTCTATTCCTCCTACTTACCAAGAACTTTTGTCGGCTTATCTCTTCACATTAATCCCGAGTGATGCGTCCACCGTCATAAACAAAGATGGCACTGAAGCTGCGTAGATCACCGCCGAGACTATTGAACTAGCTGAAATGGAGTTCATGGAAGCAACTAGGCCTATGGTGCACATTATTTTATGGCATGCGTTTAGTAAAGTCTTTAAAATTATGTTTCAAACACGCACAACACTGCTCAACATTTCTTTATATTGGCATGCACACAGGGATTTTTTGTGTGCAATGGTGTGCAAACGCGACTCATGGACAGGCTGACAAATGTGACGATAATCGTATTACAAGGTAACACCGATCCGACAATACAGATTGCGACACTTGATGGAGAATAAATTTAATAGGGTTGGTGTTTTGCATGAGGGCTGGTCGGACCGTCGGCAATATTTGCAGTGATAAAATTTTATGCAGATTCGGGGAAAAATATGTACAGTCGGTCAATTTAATAAGGGGGTAGGTCGGGTTACGGCAAACATGAAATTAATTATGTGTGGCCTGGTATTGCACATCACTGATTCAGTGAGTGGCTACAGAAAAAAACAGTGTTCAAAGCACTGCGAAGAGGATAGATATCATACATTCCACTGAGTGCAACCAGAGATTGATTTTCAATTTCACAGGTCGCTCAGTGTTTGCTTAGCAATCCATTACCATCCGACAATTTCAAAAGAAATAAAATAAAACTTACTCCGAGTAGTGCATAGCATCTGATATTAGTTACTTGCTTGATGATGAATTAGTAAGAAAGTGGAAATATTGTTAACTGAATTTTTGCATTGCTCTTTGTCTGAATATTGGACACAATGCACATACTAGGATTAATTTTATTTTATATCTTTGGAAGGCAAGCCATGCATGGAATTTGGTCTGAAGGTGTTCTCCACAGAAGGGATAGTAGCTAAAAATGATACAAGTTGAAAGGGGGCCGCATAGAAAGCCAAATAATAAGCTATGTCCATGAATATCGAGTGATGGTTACTTCTTGCCATGCATCAGTAAGGCATTTCAGCATGAGAGAAATTTACCCAGAAAAACACTTTCAGCAATTACTGCCACTGTTAAGGTGGTCGCAGGGTAAAAAATGATGAATTTGGCCGTTTTTTACTTGTGATATGGAGATATACTCCAGCCTT
>JAOBRC010699339.1:0-10452 GCA_027575255.1 Scolionema suvaense | reverse complement strand
TGAATATATCAATTTGTTAAGAGCATGCTAAAGTTACAAGAACTTTAGTTTAAGCTGATTTAAGTTTGACGTAAATAAGCTAAGCTTAGGTTGTATTGAAATCTGTCTTCTTGCCTTGTGTTATTCTCCCACAGGTACTAAAGGGCTTTTCTATAAAGCTTCTATTTAATGGCATGCATGCAAAGATAAATCAGAGATGTATGATAATTAATCTGAAAAGGCTAAAAAAGGAAGACTTTGTGCAGTGTGTTGAGAAAATGGTGATGGGTGCTTATTATGAGGGCCATGCGTATCTTTTGTATCACGAACTGACCACTTATTCTGCACTGATCACTTTTCACGCTGCTTAGATCACGATTAGTGTTTTGCGCGCAATCAGATGATAGGTGTACGTAGTATATCGTAAAATCACCAAATTTTTAATTATTTGTAGCTGAGCATTTTTTTTTTTGAAGCATACATTGTCATTCTTTTGGGTCAATTAAAGTCAAAGTTTACATTTATCTTGGCTTTTTCCCATCTTACTTTTCTTATTTTTTATCTGACAATATTTTTTGGCGATTAACTGATAATTCTCGATAAAACGTCACGAAGCAATTCATTGAATTTATTTTCACAACCGATCAAAAGCTGTAGATTTGTATCCTACAGTTACTGATAAAAAAAACAACTGTTGATCAGAATGGAACGTTCATTGAGCATCACCTCATCGGCAGAAATTTTCGTCGGCCAAAATGTTCATCACCTGACCGAAAATTCGTCAATTTCGCCCGACGTTGCCACAGGAAACCTTTACAAAGTTAGGCGAGATTATTCGTTCGGCGCAATTTTCGTTACCTAATTTAAAATAATTAATTTTAGCAGGAATTAACTTTCCAGAATTTCGCAAATTTTAGCAAAATTTGCGAAGATTAATTCGTTTTTCTGCCTTTGAAAATGCCGATTCGCGAAATTACTAAAATTCCAATTTCGCGAAATACGATTCCCGTTAGATATTCTAAAAAACGTTGCTTCACTGTGTATTACATGGCTGGGAAAACAAAACGTCATTAAAATTAATTGTAGATTTAGATTTCATACGCCACCTGTATATTTCATATAGTAGATTTTTCGACTCGCGAAAATTGAACTCCCGCGAAATGTCCGAAATATTAATATCCGCGAAAATTTAGAACGTGCATGTTCTTACATCGTAGAGTTTAAGGACCCCCTAGTCCTGAACGGCCTGGACGTGTCACATGACTTTTGTTGGTTCATGAGCACGCTTTATATTACGCTTTATGCTAAACAGATTACAATCTGTCCCCATAAGCTCGATGCCTTATACACAAGGACTTGTACCTACAGTGTCGGTGCTGTGTCATTGTGACATTCCTATCATTCCGTTCTTGCCAGGAACCAGATACTTGAAATCTGTAAACACGCTCCTGAAGAAAAATCCAGGGTTGAAATTGTCAGCTGTACATAAAGGTTATGGAAGAGTCAAGCAAAGTCAAAATGCATTGTCTACGTATCTGTTGAAACGCTCTGACAGGGATGCATTCTGTTCATGACCAAACCTTATCTGATTCTAAAAAAAAGCGAGAAAATATGTTCTCAAGAAATTTGTGGACGCTTTTAATTTAGGTCGCGAAAAATTTTGGACGTTTTTAATTTAGGACCAGTTTTTGTCCGAAATTGAAAACATCCGAAATTTTTGGTAATTAATTTATCGCGTGACGTACAAGTACATGTTCCGAAGTGTATTATATTGAGCTAAAACGATTGCCAAAAACCGGAGGTGAAAAGGTAGATGTTTTTTCAAGTTATAGGCTGGTCAGTAAATTCCAAAACCGTTAAACCACGACAAAAAGGTAAGCTAGTCTTGCTCTAAAAATGTCCCACATGATACAATGCAAATACTTACACCGAATTGTTCCAACTAATCTGTAAGTGTTCGTACATCTTTATCTTTTCTGAAGAATATTTCATTTGCTGGTCAGAACCATTTTTAGTTTTGGTCAGCAAATTATGCTACGTTGTTACTCTTCCCAGCTACGTCGATCTAATTTTATCGCGCTTCAATGCTCGGAAGTAAAATAAACAACATTGAAAGTTGAATACATAGCACAACAATGCATTCCTATGCATGTATATACTCTATGGGGCCATTCAAGAAGTGCGTACACTCTGGAAGGGGTGAGGGGTAACCTTGAAAATGAACCAAAACGAACAGGGGGAGGGGGTTGCCCATCCAAAAGCGAAACGTACGCTTCGAAAAAAATATTTGTCATCAACACAGCACTACATGCCACCGTGGCCGGCAGTCGTAATTGCCATGCTCTCAATTTTCTTTCCCAAATCCGTCGGCATACGTGGAGTACGAGCAGAAAGAGATGGATTGACTTCCGAACATATATGCGCTTTTTTGGTTTCATTGTCTTCCAGTTCAACTGCACGCCCGTGTGTGGGCACAGCGATTACCTGTGTGTCCGGTCAAGCATGCTTTATGTGTGTGCCTAAGGAATGGCCAGTGTTGCTCTGTTTTTCGGGGAGGGAGCCTCCTTTTTACGGACGTAGAACGAAAAAGGGGGAGGAGTTCAGGAAAAAGCGAACATGAAGGGTGGGAGTTGGTAAAAAACAGATGGATTTGAGCGTACGTACTTTTTGAATGACCCCTATACTCGAATAAAAGAGTGCTCACATTTTAGTTTCGAAACAAGGCATATATTTTCATCACTGCGAGAGGTTTTCGGCAGTATTCAGTGCAAGAAAAATAAGAGAAATAATAATACGAGCTTACATCAAAGAACAAACCCTGAATGCATAGGAAAGGGAAACTGAAAAAAAGTTCGCAAAAGAGAAAATAAAGCAACTTAAACATAAATCAATAAAACAGTAGGAAAATCGATATGAGAAAAATCTACCAATACAGACAATTCACTAGCACATCTGATTAATTGTCTCTCTTTACGTTTCGAAACTATATACCCCTAACTACTGATCAATGACAGAGCAATTTTACATCAGAGATTCAAGCATGTAAAGATAAAACATGGAACTATCCTTGGTAATAAATACTGGCATTGGACAGAAATTAGATGCAGGTTCTTCAAGACTGGAGTAGATACAGTCGAACTGATATTATACAACGAAAAGTTTCAGGAAACGTATGGTACCACAAAACGTAGTCTTATAGTGGGAAGAAAGCTGCTCTTGAGCGCGGGAACAGGTCCTGAAGCTTCCCATGCGAGGATGGAAGCATCAGGTCTCGTGGTACACGCCAGGAGAAAACGAAAAAAATGTACGAGAGCGTACCAAACAAAGAACAAGGCGATTACGAGGAAAGGAAGATATCTGTTAATTCCTCAAAAAAACGACCGTATTTTCACACAAATATTTTTCTCTTGTACAACTAAACAACATACTTTCTTTAAACTATCTCAGTAAAACATGCGTACCTGGTATCTGCGTATAAGCATCTTTTATATGAAGAGATTTTCTATAATGACGTATCAGACGAAGCCGTGCTTCGCTTCATTATAGCTTTTTTATACATGTCGAGATCTCTATACAGCGCCATGACAGTGCTACTGAGAAGGATGTAAAATATCCAAATAATCACTCCACGAAAACTTCTTAGAAATGCGTATAAAATCTGAAATGCAGCTTGCAATATCTGAATGACCTCCTTTGAAGAGTTTGTTACCTGTGTCAATGCAACCAGTTCTATCACTCCTAACAAAGCAACCAATCTGAGCGTCATTTTCCACATGCTTTGTATGCTGCCCCCGGTTCCGTGCAAAACAGCCGCATTTTCGGCTTGACGCTTCTGTATTCTGTTGACAGTGACAGTGAGGGCACCGATGCAAAGTATTATGATAATTAGGACTGGAAGAATATAGGCAAAAATTTTAGCAAGTACAGAATTTATCCAGCACGTATTATTGAACTTTCCATAGCCGATATAAACGCCAGCAGCGCTCAGTACGAGGCACAACACCACGATCAGAGCTGGAATAGATATTGCAACTGTTGTGTATGCAATGAACCGTGCTTTGCTGCGAAGATTACGCTTGACACTTCTTCTGAGCAGGAATGTATACGTGATGTCGTAGGTGATTATACCCGCCCAGGTATGAGTGCAGAGCTGGAAGAAATGAAGTAATGCTGCCAGTACCTTACAAGCATCATTGCTGTCAACCACACCAACTTGAACAAGCAACAGTATGTCAGATATCAAGAGAACAGTACACAAACAGACTAAATTCTTCCCAGGTATAGTATTTAGCTCTCGGAAATATAAGTATGTGGCTATTACCCATATGTACGCTATTGTGCTAAAAGCGATACCTGCTATCGTTATATATGACTCAGCACTTTCTACGGCTTGTTTCCATGCAGCCTTTTCCGGGCGAGAGCAGACTGTAATACCATCTACAGTAGGAGAATAGTCCGTGTACGAGAACGAGCTATTACTTGCTGTATACACGGTTAAATCTGGGAGAATTTTGTAATCGGCAACATTGACACGAGTCTGAGAACATGAAGACATGAAGAAGCCGTCACATACGTATATGTCAGTGCTATGGGTCGAGTTGTAGCTGATATTGAAAATCGAGATATAGTCGGAAGGTAAGGTGCTCCCAGCTGATGCCTGCAACGAGCATGCCTGTGAAGAAATGTTGGCTTCACCGATTTCAATTTGTCTGGGTTTTGCACAAAGTTTAAGGTTAGGGAATACTCGTTCTGGCTCGAATCCGAAATCTTTTGTTGATACTAACCTACTAACTGATGATACAATCGCAGATGAAATCTGTTCAAATACTGTCTGAGTTTTCTTCATGTATAAAAGTAAAGCATTAATGCTATTGGCTGTGTGAAGTTGCCCTAAAAGGATAACTTCTGAATTATCAGATTGCTTAGCTGAGGCCTGTTTACTCGTATCCAGCTCTATTCCTGATTGGATGAGAGCATCAACCAATAGAGACCGGTTAAATGTGGCGGTGTGTGCTGCATGTATCGTCACGTATAATCCACTGGCTTGTGCAGCAGAACAACGCATGAGAATCTGCTCCTTATTGAGGTCTGATGTTGTTGTTATATTGATGAAAGTACATTCGGAACCAATACGAACGTATCCAGAACCGCAGCTAAAATTGATGCATTTTCCTGATAAGATATCAAAGGTTTCCCCTGGACCACAGGACTTCGTTACGGCATACGTTGGACCAAATAGTTCTCTAAAATCGACAGTTGTGTCTCCATGGAAGCTAATTATTACTGAATATCGAATAGGAATGGTAGACTTGGTGATATGACACTCTGTTGTTCCTAAAGTTCTATTCAAGCCAGGTGGAGTATTGGTGCAGTCGACATTTCGGTAAACACTTCCCCTGGAACTAATTTGTCCTGCATATGCCCTGCAAAGATCTGACGACTGTTTGTACAGAGCACCATCAACTTGAGACGGTATTCGATATAAATCAAAACCAGAGCATTCGTTTATATGATCAGAAACCCACGTCTCGTCAATCTTGTAAGTACAATCATCCAGAGCGGCTAATATGGAAGCTGCATCCAATTTGTTAACAGATGATTCATTGTACGTTTCACAGTATATACTGATGTTAAGAATACGGTAGTCTTGCACATTATTGCATCGAGCACAGAAACGGTTTTTATAAACATAGTGATCGTCACCAAGAACCGGTTGAATATCTTCAGCGATTTCGCAGGCATTTCTACCATTCTCGTCGATGGTTTGATTTGCAAGGCACGATGCAACCATGAGAACACGAATCTGTTTTTGTTTCGTGTTAGAAACATTCATGCAGACAACATCTTTGTAAGAAGAAGTTCTGTTTAGAAGGTGTTGTTTATATTGCTGCATAGTCATGTTGTTTGTTGTACGATCCTTGAACCATAGAAAATCAATACAGCAATGTTTGTACCTCATGCAATCTTCCTTGCAACTACAACAGCGCGCATAAAAGTTAGGACCACAGGTCGTTTTCTGCCGTAAGTCAGATGGAAGATCTGTACCCATGCCTCCTTCTAGTGGACCAAAATAAAACTCTTTGAGTGGAAACTCTGGTGTGCTTGCAACTACCTTCTCGGAGAAAATCACACACGTTACAATGAGAAGTCCACAAAGCATCATTGTTGTGTGCTCCTAAAACCGACAAATCTAAAAATCAGATCGCAATCCTATCACACGCTGTCTAAATAAAAAGCAACATAAGCAGATAGATGTTGAAGAGTGGTCACATACCCGTGGTAGACCATGAAAATACATGCATGCAAAAATAAGACAAAAGACTCGCATCAAATAGACAAAGCTTATGTATGCCCTAAGAAAACGTAGATATAGCATACAACTTACTGAGTATCAACGAAAGAGCCTTTCAATAATTGCGTAAGATACGAATCTTAGTCTGGCTATTACTTGATTCGATCCTTTTATCAGTCAGAAAACTTGACTCAAACTTGACTTCCTATCTTAACTATTAAAGAGAGACGGTAGTCACGAGTGGTTTTCGAAAACTGGTACATGTCCATCAGAACTAACAGGAAAATTGATATAAAGTCGACTCTTTTATCAGCAGAACGCTTTTGGCACGTTCAGCATACTTACCTCAACAGTCACTTCACCATATCGTTCAACGTTCAACCAAGTGCTCCGATCTCTGCTGTCTGTCCTTTGACTTCCCTCATAATCCGCTATGATATCTGTTGAGTCTGGGTTTCAATATTTCCATCACATGTGAAGTATCCGTACCACAGAGAGGATTGTTTAAGAAGGCAAACGGGCATTTAAAGGCCCATGGACGCACATCAGAATTTGCCAACAAGGCCTTGCCGCACACAGCGTTTCCGAAAGCTGCAACTCAGGTCTCTCGTAGTGGCAGATAGCTACATAACTTGCCTCGATCGATGGCCAGGACCGTCAATCATCAACCATGTGGGACGAATACGATTTCTAGTCACATAATTCAGTTTCCAAACCTCCTACGCGTTTCATCCGTGACAGCGACGACAATCAACATCCTCTACGCAAAGAAGCACATTCTATGAGTGTTGCCAGGATAATCGTATCTGAACATTTCGGTAGGGTCGTGTGGCTTTAAGCCAGTCCAGTTCAGCATTGCGGTCTCTAGTCGCACTAGATAAGATTATTTGGACCAATACAGTTTCATGACGAGAGGAGTTATGGCAGATGCCAGGGGCTGGACATGAACGACGATGTAATATAGTTCACCATCCTCCATGCCGTTCCGTTGATACCACGCTAGGATTAGTACTGCCAAGTTTTACGCAAATCCGAGGCAATCTAGCGGCTTTTCCCTCCCCCGGGGAGGCCACACAGGCGAAAGATGAAAATACTTCAGATTATAAGTCGTCTTGGGAAAGAAAAGTAATAATTATGAGCCACGGAGAATAATTTACTGTTTCAAATTAGTGCAAACTGATCTTTTTGAACACTTGTTTGTCAAGTGGATTTTTTTCTCTCCAATCTTCTGTTTTTGACTTTCATCCGAAAGTAGCATAAGCAAACTGCTAGATACGGAAGCATAAGCATGACGTTGGGTGAAGTTTGGCTTTGGCCATGTATTCTTTTATTGCTTTTGAGAAATAATAGATTGGTGCTAATGATGGCTACTCAAAGTCGACTTTAAAGTGATCCAAGGTACATTAGACAAGACAAACTCATAAGTTCAAATACAAGGATAGAAAGGATATGGATGAGTTAACCTCAAATTTACTATAACAATAGCAACACGTCTAGCCTCATAAGCAATTGAGACAGAAACACGACTGTATATGAATCTTCTCTTTCTTGTCCACAGTATTATGATGCAATGCAGCAAGCATAATATTCGCTCAGGATACATCTGTGCAAAACACAGTGAATGTTTGAACCACCAGTACACAGCCAGAAATCAAGCTACAATCCACTGAAAATTACAGGTAGAAAATACATCGATCGGATTCATCGTATTCAATTCCTCATTCCGTGGAGCGCATCTCGTTCTGGAATAAATTGTCCTTCGGCCTTTTTGACCTTTAACTCAAGAAATCTGCTACGAAGACAATATGCCCGCTTTTATTCTCTTCATTTGTTCACTTATATTTCATACCTGGTAACCCTTATCTTGTATCAACTAGAAGTTTTCAATAGGCCTCAAATTCTTCGCAACGAGTGGTAGAAGTTCTGCAGTCTTTTTTCTCCAGTTGGCGGTAGCTTTTGAAACTATAGTCCATTGCTCGCCGTGAGCCGGTTCGTGTGCCACGCATCGGTCTAATACTGCTTTTTGATTTGACTGAAAAACAAATGAAAAAAACAAAATAAAACAAAGAAATATGGTGCTTACATTCCTAGGCTGTATCAGCCAAGTTAGACTTGAGGGAACAGTAACAAATGCGTGATGTTCGTATACGTATTCTGGCCTAAAGATTTGCATACAGCACATAATATGTCAGCAAACTGCAACTAAATAGCCTATCCCTTCGCTTGTATTTCTATATCATGAAAGTACTCTTGTGCATAGAACATATTCTTTCAGTCATCTCAGAGTAAAAGATGTGCACAATAGTTTGCTAACACACTGGATCAGATCGTGGCCACGTATCCAATATAGCATTCTATAACAATAACATCAGTCAAAAATCTTTCATACTGACCTCGCTTCCATGTTGAAGTTCAAACTTATAAAAATAGGCCCACGCATCGCCAAGATCAGGATCGATTTTCACAGTTCTTTGGAACCACTCACGAGCTTTATTGATTTTACGCTCACTCCAAAACAATCTAAAGAGGAAAAAGCACTGATTACGAGAGAACATAAACTAATAATGCTATTTCCGAACAACAACAGAAGTTGACGAGGTCGTATGAACTTGTCAATTAGAACGAGCCCAAAAATTGCTCCCAAAAATTCTTTCAATAATATTATGCGTAAATCATTCTCGCCAATTGAAGATTGTAACGTCAGTCGCAAACTCCGCATAGAGAAGTGCTTCGATGATAGCATCTCAAGTGGAAAAAAAACTCAGATACGCACAGAAACGTTGCTGGCCATAGAGGGGCGATACATACTTGGTCATTCAGCTCAACAAACCACCTGCAACGTCTGCTGCAGAAATGAACGTCGCCCACCAACCCAACCTCAAAGCACACGAACCTCAACCCCAAAGCAGTTTTCAGATGTAACCGCAGATCTTCATATTAAAATAAAAAAAATATCTATTCACCGATCGAACTTACTTCGAGACAGCCAGAAGAACAGTAGGGTCGTGTTCACATCTTTTTAACGCATCCACGCTTTTAGTTTTACGTTGAGGGCGAGCTTCCATAAAGATGGCTTCCGCCCATAATATTCCAGCAGTCGGACAATCTTGCATTGCTAGAATTATAAACATTTTCACCAAAAAATCTGAATACTGTCCATGCATTTTTCATCGAAACATCGTTCACACATTCTGCTTACACGTCCACAAAAACTTGCCTTTTCCAATTCTTAAAATTAACCCTATATTGCGTGGAGGAGATAAATTCTACACCCCCCCCCCCCCCTCCCGCGGAAAACGCTTCCAAATTTTGAAAATTAGAGGCAGGCCGGAGGCCCACAGTGAATCAAATTTCCTGGGGCACAGTTTGGGTGTTTTGTTACATCAGATCGGCAGAATTCCGTAAATCACAATGAGGAAATTTGAACTCCAGAAATGAATCTACCGGTAGAAATCCAATCAATGCAAAGGTGCCAATCAATGTTTAGTAGCAAGTACTATAATATAGCTTTCAAATAAGTTGTCATACATCTCCTGATAATTTGCCGTTCCGAACTTAGGGCCAATACAAATTTGGCCATTTTTCTTCAATTTTTGCAAATTTTGCAGGAAATTGGCTGATGTCAGCAGAAAATGAGCTTAACTGAGAGTTAATACGAATGGCTTTTGAAAACTACTAACTGACCACTACATTCGCACAAAAATGAGGCTAGTACCTGTTGCAGTTTGGCTTTGAGGGCGGGACGGGGTGGGGTAGGTTTACCCTCGCTCCCATGTAACCAACACACATAAAAAAGCCCATGCACAATAGCGTTTACTTCTGAAAGTTTACAACCCCAAAATCTTTTCTGCATGAAGTATTGATTACGTTCGTCTCATTTAATACTTCAAGGAGACCGATGAAGAAAAGATTCCTAGCCTGATTTTACAGTCCAGAAGGGCCACTCTAGTTAACTCTCAAACGGTACAGTCCAGAAGAGCCACTCTAGTTAGCTCTCAAACGGTACATTCCAGAAGAGCCACTCTTGTTAGCTCTCAAACGGTACAGTCCAGAAGAGCCACTCTAGTTAGCTCTCAAACAGTACAGTCCAGAAGAGCCACTCTTGTTAGCTCTCAAACGGTACAGTCCAGAAGAGCCACTCTTGTTAGCTCTCAAACAGTGCAGTCCAGAAGAGCCACTCT
>JAOBRC010699228.1:0-10452 GCA_027575255.1 Scolionema suvaense | reverse complement strand
TCTTAGGTTCATTGCTGTAGTTTCAGTGCGTTTAAAGAGTTTTGACTGTGGATACAGTTGGTTTTCTTTCAATATGGGTGTGAAGGTCACAATCCGTCATTGACGAAAAATGATGGAGCCGGAATTTTGAAAAAAAATTTTGTTCGGCTTGCAGGTGGCAATTTATGGCCAAAAATAGCAGTTTTAGAGTTTTCTAAGAATATTTCAAAATCTATTCATTACTTTTTTGTGATTTTTGGTGTAAAACTGCAGGTCAGTAGTAGTTATGCTGTGGACCTTATGTCATATCTGGGAAAACTCTCGTTCGGCTTGCAGGTGGCAATTATACACGTCATGGTTTTTTCCAAATAAGTCAAGAACTGTTGATCCGATTCTTGTCACTTTTGGTTTGAATATTAGGGGCAACTCTGAGCATGTTTTGAACCACATGCCATGTTTCCTAAAAATCTGGTTCGGCTTGCAGGTGGCAATTTACGTTCAAAAATGGAAATTTTCAGGTTTTTTTCCATGCATCTCATGAACGGTTAACGATGTGAATATTTGAGGCAACTGTATGCATGTTATGAGCCATGTGCCATGTCTCCTGGCAATCTCGTTTGGTTTACGGATGGCAATTTTGTATCCAAAAAGGTGGTTTTCAGTGTGTTTTTTTTTTCTTGTCATGAACGGTTCATCCATTCTTTGTCATTTTTGGTGTGATTCATAAGGGCCTCTCTGCGTAGGTTATGAACCATGTGCCATATCTGAGGAAAATCTTGTTAGGCTTGCGGGTGGTAATTTACCTCAGAAAATGGCTACTTTCGTTTTTTTTGCAAATGTGTCGTCAATAGTTTATCTTTGCATTTCGGCGTGAGTCTTAGGAGCAACAAGACATATATTATTATGACCCATGCTTTGTATCTTGGGAAGATCTTTATTATGCTTTTGTGATCTGTGGTGCAAACTTACGGCTTACGTGTTATTCTATTCTTTGATCTGACATGTAGATTCTGTATTACGTTTGTGGGAGTCCACTAATTATGTGACTTGTTTACTTTCTCAAACTACATGGTTGAATTATCTGGCCATTTGGACCCCCATGATTTCGCAAGGAAAGTACTGAATAGACTTTTGTGCCTGGCTGCCATTAGGAGGGTTCGCTGGATTTGCCGGAGTGTACTCGTCTCCCTCTCTCTCTCTCGTTCTGCTTTTAATATGTCGGTGTCGGTATAAGTGCTAGATGTAAGTAGTTGGTAAGATTCAGAGAGACTTTTCTAGTCTAACTTTTTTATGAGTTCTTACCAGCCTTGGTTGTAATGGGGACCATCAAACACTCCTAAAATTAGCCCTGCAAAGTATAGGGTTTTTGGAGATCTACAGAGTATGGGGGGGGGGCACTGATGGTAACTCCTCCCATAATTTGCCGCCCGCAATAGGTGCAGGTATGAAATGTGGTACACACAAACTACGTTATGCCACCGACACAATGTACATATATTCGAAGACGTGTGATAGTCTGATAAGAAGATTGTTACTCAAGCAATACACCTTTTCACAGCTTCATTCCTGCTCCTGGACTTTGCCCTTCTCGTAGGTAAACAAACTGTTATAGAATAAATCATGTCGCTAGTGTACTGGAAGTGTCATTATTTTGCGAAAAGGAAATTCTATTTTGAGGCAGCGAAATGTTAATTGCTCTAACATCTGTTGCTGCTATCGATTTATTTACCTCCATCGCTAGTTGCTAGAGAGGTTAATTTCGATATCAGTCGATCCAATAATGTAGCTGTGAAAAGGTGCATTAATTTCTCATTCATCTGTTTCCATTTTGACGACGAGCGCAGAATAACAACTTGCAAGTATGAATCATGCTGCTGGCCAGACTGCATCTGAAAACATGAAGAGAACATGACTAGCGTGCATTTAATTTGGATGCTGATGAGGAGGTCTGTTGAATTGCTTATGTCAGATGCTGCTCCTGTCTCTACGCGAAGCTGCTTCAAAACGACTGAGTCCCTGCCCATCTCAATCTTAAGGAATTTCGTTCTAACCAGTCGTAAGTCATGGTTTAGCTAGATTTCACTAGATTGTCGAGATGATAACATTTGGGAATTCTGACTTCGCGAGTCATGTTTATAGTCTGATCTCAGTGCGACCAGCACCGTATATTCACTTGTTATTCACTTTTCCACTTCTCGCTTTTCATTTGGGTTCCACAAATACTTTGTCTTCCTCTCATGTTCACTTTTCCTTGTTTTCCACTTGTGTTATACTCGGGTTTACGTTATTCACCCATGCTCTACCAATGTTCCACTGGTGTGCACTTGTGTTCCACTCGGTTTCACGTTTTTCGCCTGCCTTTCACTAGTGTCTACTTGTGTTCCGCTCTTGTTCTCTTATGTTCACTTTTTGGACTCCCGCTTTAGCAGAAGAGTTAAATAAAATGAGGTCTATCTATCCAGCCATCTTTGACCAATACGTTTTCTGAGATTTTCTCGGATTTTTCTGAAATTTGACATAAAAGTCACGATCAATAATCAAAACAAAGTTATATTTCAAGATCCAATCATCCCTTTGTTATATTTTTTGGTGTGGGACTACGGAGCAATAGTAGTTATGTCGTGGACTATGTTATGTCATATCTGGGAAAACTCCCATTGGCTTTGCTTATACCAATTTATCTCCAAAAGTAGCCGTTTTTAGAGTTTTTTCAAAATCTTTCAAGATCCAGTTATTAGTTTTCTTTGTTTTTTGGTGTGTAACTTCCAAGCAATTATAGTAATGTTGTGGTCCATCTTTCTTGTCTGGATAAACTCTTCTTTGCCTTGCGGTCACAATTTACGCCCAAAAATGAACTTTTTGGACTCCCGCGTCCTATAAAGTGATGCCTGTCCGTCCATCCTTCCGTCTGTCCGTCCGTCACCAACGCATTTTCCTGGATAACCGTTCAATGAATTTTTCTGAAATTTGGTGTGAAGGTAACAATCCGTAATTGACGAAAAGTGATGGAGCCGGAATATTGAAAAAAAAATTTTGTTCAGCTTGCAGGTGGCAATTTAGGCCGAAAATAGTGTTGTTCATGATTTTTTCCAAGTAAGTCAAAAACTGTTCATTCGATTCTTGTAATTTTTGGTGTGAATATTAGGGGCTACTCTACGCATGTTTTGAATTAGGTGCCATTTGGCTTGCGGGTGGCAATTTACTTCTAAAAAGGAGAAATTTTCAGTGTTTTTTTTCAAAGTATGTCATGAATGGTTAATCTTTTTATTGTTATTTTTGGTGTGAATATTTGAGACAAGTGTATGCATATTATGAACCTTTTGCTGTAAATCTGCCAACAATCTCGTTTGGTTTGCTGGTGGCAATTTACGTCAAAAAATGGTGTTTTTCATTGTGTTTTATCCAAAGATGTCGAAAAGTGTTTTTCCGATTCTTGCCATTTTTGGTTTGAATACTTGGGGCAACTCTACGCATGTTTTGAGCCATATACCTTGTCTCCTGACCATCTGGTTTGGCTTCCAGGTAGCACTTTTTACGTCCAAATATTCCACTTTTTAGGAGGTTTTTTTATGTGTGTCGTGAACGCTTAATCTGTTTATTGTTATTTTTGGTGTCAATATTTGAGGCAACTGTGCGCATGCTATGAACTATTTGCCATGTCTCCCGGACAATCTCATTTGCTTGCGTGTGGCATTTTATGTCAGAAAATGTCCGTTTTCAGTTTTTTTTCCACATGTGTTAGCAATGGTTTATCTGTTTGTTTGGTGTGGATCTTAGTGGCAACAAAGCATATGTTATGACCCCATGCTTTATATGTTGAGAACATGTTGTTCTTCAGCATGCGGGTGGCAAGTTATGTCAATAATGGCTGTTTTACTGTTTTTCATCATGTTTCAAGAACACTTCAATACGTTTTTTGTGATTTGTGGTGCGCATCGTATTGCTAACATGTTATTCTCTATTGGATCTGATGCAGAGATTTTCAATTAACTTTGCAGGAGTCCACCAATTTTGTGACTTGTTAGTTTTTTTTGTAAAAGTTTCTAAAATACTGTACTGCATAAGATTCTTGCAATTTTTGTGTGAATTTTCAGATTAATAGTATTTGTGTTATGGGTCATGCGCCACACCGGGAAAAACTCTTATTTGGCTTGCAGGTGGCAATTTACATTTAAAACTGGCAACTTTCAGTGGTTTTATCTAGTATGTCAAAAACGATTCATCTGATTGTTGTCATTTTTGGTCTGCTACATCTACGTATGTCATGTCATGTTTGGCTTGCGGATTGCAATTTATGTCTGAAATTGGGAAATGCATGGCTTCTTCCAAGTATGTCATAGAAGGTTCATCCTTTTTTGCAATTTTTGGTGTGAGTTGGCGCAGCTCTGTGTATGTTATGAACCACTCATCGTGTTTGGGGAAAATCTCATTAGGCTTGCGGGTGGTAATTTACCTCCCGAATTGACTGTTTCAGGGTTTGTTCTAGGTATGTCTAAAAAGGGTTCATCCATGTTTTTGTTATTTTGTTTCAAGATCTGTACAACTTAACCTGTGTCATGACCCATACTGTATATCTTGAGAATATGTTGTTCAGTGTGTAAGTGGCGATTTGTGTCACTTATGGCTGTTTTTAGGGTTTTTTCAAAATATTTCAAGAACACATCATCAGTGTTTCATCATTTATGGTGTGATATGGCTTACATATTTTCTCTGATATGACACAAAGATTTTTTAATTAAGTTTGCGGGAGTCTACTAATTCTATGACTTGTCTTCACTCGTGCTCCACCTGGTCCACTGCTGTACACTTGTGTTCACTTTTTCACTGGGGTCAACTCGTGTTCCACTCAAGTTTACTTTTTCTCTCGTGCTCCACCTGTGCTCTACTTTTGTCCACTTGTGCTCGCTGTATTCCACTCATGTCCACTTACGTCCACTCATGTCCACTGATGTCCACTCGTGCCCACTTGTGTTCTACTAGTGTTCCCTTTTGTTACTTGTGTTCTACTCATGCTCACTTGCGTTGCACTTGTGTTCACTTGTTTTCACTTATGTTCCATTCGTGGTCACTTTTGCTCCATTCATGTTCACTTTGTGTTCCAGTCGTGTTTGCTTGTATTCCATTGGTGCTCTCATTGGTGTGTTCTTACAGATCTGATCATGAAAAACAGCCGATCTGTTTTGTTTAGTCAGGTGTGAGTCATGCACCTGCTCATCCATTCTTCAATCTTTAAGCAGTGAATTTGGTGCTACCCTGCAAAGCGCAACATTGCTAGCGTATATAAAACTAAGTTAAGCTCACCAACTTGAAGTTGTCAAAAGTTGGCACATGAGCCAACTTTATCATGCACATCAAAAGTTCGCTCCTTGTACCATAAAGTGGAAATTTTTTCACGTTCAATTAAGTTACTAGAGTATTTCGTTTTTGTTGTGCTTTCCTCTGATGTTTTATTGTGATGTGCTAGTCTTAACAATGCCTGGTCTTATATTTCGGAAATATTTTTTTTCAAACAACAAGTCATATGCTGTTGTAGATGGCTTTTATGTCAATAGAGCTCCTTATACACACTCCTCCTGATCAGACTCTTTAATGGAGGATGGTGCCGTTAGCCTTTATGGATTTGGGGTAGTTAGCTGATTGCGTGTTCATGGTGTTCTTATGAAGTATAATCATTTGAGAGGATATCATTTTCATTTGTCATAGACAATTGAAATCTGTCCTAGTCATAATTTTAACAATGAAGGTAGGTTTTAGCTTGTCGAGTTTTAGACTTCTTTTGATGTAATTCTGTTAGTGTTTTTTGGTTAAAAGTTACTTGCAACATGGATTGGTATAACAAAGTGATAGCTGTTGGAAGAATGTTCTGCTTTTGCATTACGAGGCCCTTTTTCGGACTCCCGCTTTAGCGTAAGAGTCCTATAATATGAGGTCTGTCTGTCCGTCCGTCCGTCCTTGTGTCCTTCTGTCCTTCCATCCTTCCATCCGTCACCAATGAATTTTCCCGGATAACGGCTCAATGAATTTTTCTGGCATTTGGTATGAAGGAGACAATCCGTTATTAAGGAAATGTGAGAGCCGGAATTTTGAAAAAAAATTTTGTTTGACTTGCAGGTATGCAATTTTAGGGCTTTTCAAAAATATTTCAAAATCTGTTCATTACATTTTTGTGGTTTTTGGTGTGAAACTGCAGGGCAATAGCAGTTATGCTGTGGACCACGTGTCATATCTGTGAAAGCTCCCGTTCGACTTATAGGTGGCAATTCATAATGATGCGTGATGGAAACGTGACGAAAAGCTTAAGCCCCAAAATCGCAAATCGGGTCACATATATGTCCAAAAATAGCGATTTTAATGGTTTTGTCCAAATACGTCAAAAACTGTTCATCCAATTCTTGTCATTTTTGGTGCAAATATCAGGGGCAACTCTGCACATGTTTTGAGCCATATGCCATGTCTCCTGAAAATCTCGTTTGGCTTGCTGGTAGCAATAAATTTTCATCTAAAAATGGCCATTTTCATGCTGTTTTCCAAATATTTAATGAACGGTTAATCCGTTCATTGTTATTTTTGGTGTGAATATTTGGGGCAACTCGAAGCATGTTATGAACCGTGTGCCATGTGTCCGGAAAATCGTCTTTGGCTTGCAGTGGCAATTCACGTCCAAAAATGGCGTTTTACATGTTTTTTTATCAAATATGTCGAAAGCTGTTCTACGGTTCTTGTCAATTTTGGTGTGAATTCAAGGCAACTCTGTTCATGTTTTGAGCTACATTTCATTTCTCCGGAAATCTTATTTGACTTGCAGGTGGCAGTTTACGTCCGAAAGTGGCAATTTTCAGGGCTTTTTTCCAAATATGTCATTAACGTTTCATCTGATTTTTGTCATTTTTGGTGTGATTGTTAGGGGCAACTCTGTGTATCTTATGAACTATGTGCCTTGTCTGAGAAACATTTCCTTAGGCTGGCAGGTGGTAATTCACTTCGATCAAGGTTTTTTTTGGAGTTTGTAAAAAACAGTGTACATCCATTTTTTCATATTTGGTGTGTATGTTAGGGGCAACCATATCTTTATGCTATGACCCATGCTTTGTATCTTGGAAGTATGTCAATCTGGATGGCGTGGCAAGTTAGTCAACAATGACTATTTTCAGGGTTTTTCTTAATATTTCTGGAACACTTCATTATTTTTTCGTCATTTGTGGTGTGAATCGCACTGCTTATGTCTTATTTTGTCTTTGATCCGACACAAAAATTCTCAATTAAATTTGCAGGAGTCTGCTAATTATGTGACTTGCTGTCTTATATGTTTTGGGGCCTTGTCCAGGCCGTTTTGCTTGGCTGTTGCTAAACTTTTTGGAAGATTTCAGCCTCGTTTTGCATATAGAATTTTGCTTGTAAAAAGCGTGTATTTGTTGCTTTGAGCCATCATAATGATGATGGTGATCGCCAACATACATTTTGTTCACACTCAATCTTGCCTATTAGCACTTCAATTTGGTTCCTTCTGATTTCTATGAAATTGGATGCTCGTTTTTGTTTCAGACTGTATAATTTTCAATCTTCATTGGAACTGTGTAGGCTCCAGACTACGATGAATGTCTTTAGTGGCACAATTCAAAGTTGCTCATTACCGCTTGATTTTCAATTCAAACACCAGTCAGATGCTGCTCGAATTTTTCGGTGATGGTTCCCACTGGCAGCTTCACTTAGAAAAAGCAGACTTCAAATAGGAAAGGATAGCATTTGAGTTGTTTTTGTGCTTCTGTTGAATAATAAAGCAGTACTGTCTTGCAATAGAAAAATATTCAGCGTTCTTTTTTGATCTAGAGTTATTCACGATCAAAGGGGAAAGAATGCCAAAACTTACAAAAATGCCAATTTTATAATTTTTGGTGGTTTCCTGCCAGGATTGTTGTGAATATGATTTTGAAAACAATCAAACTTTCGCAGATGATAGAACTCTGTTAGCTCTGCCGTGTAAAGTCAAAAAATTGTTGCATTACCGTATTTGATCGTGAATTTTTGAGAGCTCAAAAGTGTTGTTTTATGCCCGAAAATGGCAATATTTTCGTTTTTCCTGCGAAACTTGCACGAAATTTGCTTTCAAATTGCCTGAAAATTCCCTTGGCTGTAGTGAACAATATGTTGGGTTTTTTTGAGTATTGCCCATTGGTTGCCATGATTTGCTCTTTGCATGGGTATAAGTGTCAAAACATGCATTTTTTGTGAAAATCTGCCATTTTTGATTACGGCGCACGACTTATGAGGTCAGGTCGTGTCAGCAATAATACTTTTGCCAAGTGCTCCACATGATGGACTATAGGAATTAGTCAATTTTGCCTAAGGCAATGCTTATTTACGAATTTGAAGTTTGCCTTGTAAAATCAGCCAAAAATCAAGTATTTTGGCATGATGACTTTGACGGCGATTGTCTTAAAATCCATTCCGATAATTTTTTTCAAAAGCCTTTAAACCTTTATTTCTGATGTTAGGAGAGTGAAAGACAAGTTTCATGTTGATTGAAATTTTTTAGATATGCCTTCCATGCAATTTTGGAAAAAATGGACTACTTTTCATGACATCATACAGCCATTTTGTCAGGTCATGTGGTTGAAAATACTTTTGCTGGATGATGCCCAAGATCGGCTGATTTGAGCGACCAATTGGTTTCGGGTTAACGGATGTATTGCGAGAAATTTACATATATGAAGTGGCCCTGAGAAATTAGCAAAAAATGGTCTTTTTCTGTACTATAACTTTGATGGCAGTCTTCTCAAAATCTGGTTCTGGCAATTTTTTAAGCCAAAGTTTATAGGTGATACCTGACTGAGCACTAATGAAGTCTCTTATTAAAACTTAAGAAAATTGCCTTTCAGTCGCTCAAAAACACCCTTCACATGCATGAATTCAGTTCCTCACTGTTTTCTTGATGTGTCTCTGAAATTGCAACTGTTGTTAAATTTTTCGTTTTGGAAACCCTACTAGAGATGGCTGCTAACAAGGAGTCATGTGCGAAGATGACTTTGACTGGTTTGTATGTTTAGAACAAAACATTTTCCACCAAAACGTTTGCCTTTTCTCCTTGCCTTCCTGGTTGGACCTTTTCTGATTGGTCAAAATCTTACTGTGAAAAGGAAACCATGTCTCCCAATTCTGAAAAACTTGGGCTTAGCAGTCGAGGAAACAAAACTGAACGCTTGGTCCTTTCGATGCTCTAGGACTGGGCTCTGCCCAGCAAGGGAGCTGGCGAAAGCCGAGATAATTATGTTCTTGTTAATTTTGGTGTGAATATTAGGGAACTGGAAGCACTACATAATGCTATGAGCCATGTCTGGGGAAAATCTCATTTGACTCGCTAGTGCCAATCACATCCACAAGTGGGTGTTTTCAGGGTTTTCTCCAAATATTTCAAGAACACTTCATTAGCTTTTTGTACTTTTTGCTTTGAATCTTCAGTGCAGCAGAATTTACATTGTAAGCCTAGAAGCTATTCATCGTATCTGGGAAAACTTGCATTTGGCTTGCAGGTAGAAATTTACGTCAAAATTTGTCCAGAAAGCTTCATACGTTTTCTGTAGTTTTTGGTGTGAGTCACATGGGAAATACTGTGCATGCTACCAAATATTTTTCGTTTCTGGGACAATCCTTTTTCAGTTTGTGTGTGGCCATTTATTGTTTTTAGGATTTTTTAAAAATATTTTGAGACCCCCTGGTGTGTGAAACTTGAGAGCAGTAATAGATCTGTGCCAATCTGTGCTTGTAAGCTTTTGTGTAAAGATCGTCGCGATGTTGGATATGCTACGACCATTCAACTGTTTTGAGTGGATTTTGACTTGGGCATGGCAATTTTTGCCTGAAACTAGTTGTACTTTGTCTGCAAAAGAGCTTAGAATGGCTTAGTTTTTTTTCTTGGCTCTAAAACACAATGATATTTCAATTAAGTTTGCGGGAGTCTACGACTTCTGTGACTTGTTAGTTCAATTATGTATGACTTTTTGTATGCGGCCATGCCACGTGGTGCTAACATGACGCAATATATACCAAAATAGATTGATCGGCTCTACACGACTGTCTGATTCCAAACCGACCAGTGTTTCGTCAAAGTCAAACTAAATGATACCTCTAGTCGCTCTGCAGGGCAAATCGGTACCAGCCTGCTCATTCAATCGCCATGCTATGACCAATGAATATTACTACAGCAAAGTTGGTGCCAGCACAGCACGGCATCACAAATGTATAAAACAAAGTTGAACTTGCCAAACCAGGTGTTGTTACAGATTGGCATGGTGTGGCACGGTTGTATAAAACTATGTTATAGTGGAATTCTTTAAAGTAGACATCGTAAGTGAGTGCTAGAATGAATAAAATGTTAAACTTCTTTTTACGAAGAATCGCGTCTTGACAGCATTGATGATGGTGTGTAAGAATCCACTGAAAATTCTGTAGGATTTACTTATGATGAGTGTTTCTTCG
>JAOBRC010699117.1:0-10452 GCA_027575255.1 Scolionema suvaense | reverse complement strand
CTCGATTTTGATTTTGTGAATTCACTCTTTCGCTTATTTTACAACAGTGGACATGCATTGCTCGCGCCTTTACTTTAAGGCGAACTCTGACTGCAGACACGCCAAAAATGCAAAATTTCCCGGGGATTCGCCCCGTACCTCACTTGGGAGGGGCTTATAGCGCCCCCCAAGACCCCCAGCTACATAATCCTGGCCTCCTACGCTACGCTACAGAGGCTCGAAATCAGAAACGCACGTCTGTCACTCTTGGGCGTGCTTTTTACCACACGCCATTATGCAATACTTTTCTCAAGGCGTGCGGTGCACCGCACGTGATTGATTTTTTCCCGTCGAGACCTGCTTAAAGATTTACATATCGTATCATTTTTCTTCAAATCATAATTTGGAGAAAGACAAAAGAGAGCATTTGAGGCGGAAATTTTTTCAAAATGTGAAAGCACTGAGCCCCAGCCAAAACTATCTGGTTCCCATAAAAAAGTATGCACCAGAAACCATTGCCGTAAGAAGATAGCTACAGGATGTGTGTGTCTGATGTCGTATCTTTATAAATTTAAAATTGGTAATGCAGAGATCGATTGCGTGTGGTTATTCCGAATCGGATTGTCTTATTTGCATAAGCCTGTTCCTGTATTCTATGCACATTAGGATCGAGAAAGTCCAGTGTAGATGAGAAGATTCTGGTTTCAGGTTTGTGTAATGATAGCTTAAACAAAACAGTTGGCCTCCAAAAATGGAGAAAATAACTATATGAAACTGATCAGAGATGGCTAACTAATAGTGAAGCTTCTACAGCTTAGTCAGATAGAAAGAAAGCTTACTGTAAGCAGAAATTCATTCAAGAAGCTTCTTCTCTCCTCAGATATAAATCATGTCTGACTACGGGAAATCAAGCAGCCACACTTTGTAAACATTTTGAACTTTCCTCTGCGCTTATCTGACAAGGGCCATAGTAGATATTGCAGAAAGCGATATATATGTAATTCATTGTTCGGTTAATTGTGCAGCCGATTGATGAGCAAACTTCTTTTTAAGGACAGCAAACAGCACTGCACATTTCCCATGCTTGATTATCAAATCGCACATACTATACATTGTATACATTACGATAACGAAGTTTTCTTGGTAAAAACAAACAAATTTTGAAAATCTGCAACCTCTGCAGGCGTTTCTCTGAGGTAATCTCTTCTCCATACCACATGATACCAGAACCACTCACAAAAACACGAGCAAGTGCTAGAGCCTGTCCCCATACAATTACTGGAGTTAACTTACTATTCATTTGATTGACTTATCCCATCACGTGATGCGTGAGTTACATTCGAAAAGTTTTATTTTGAACACCTGTAGAACGTACAAAAATATCCATAAGCCTGTTATTCAAGAAGGGTATGAAAATGATTCCTGCATGCAATAAAACGGAAGCAAGCAAGCAAGGACAGATGGCATATTCTACCAAAAATAGGGCATGCTTACAGAAAATCACTGAAAGGGTTTCCACCAAAGTAAAAATAAAGGCCTCAGGCATGCGTAGTTCATACTTACAGGGCATGGGTGGATAAATTTGCCTTAAATTTTTATCATTAAAAAAAACACGACTAGTATTATGTTTAGAAAAGGCACTCTGGTGCCTCCAATAATTGGCAAGACAACATGCTAGGCTTAGCTGATTGTGGTTCATCATCGCTTGTACTCAAAATTTTACTTTATCTTACCCATCTGTGACTACCCTGTTTGCGGATTGTCTTGATCTCATCAAGAGAAACAGCTATCTGATCACAGCAATGAAGCACTGATTTTTATCTTGATAATGTCTTGTGTAACCTTGCCTATTGTTACTCTTTAATTCCTTGAGTGTTCTTTAATCTCACCTTGGCAGGAAAGAGCATGAGGAGTTTGAAATGGTCTATAGAGATGGAAAGGCTGCAGCTAGAAAAAAGCGAGGTAATAACAAACACATAGCTTTGCTCCCACAAGGTGGTAATGAAGGAACTAGCGCTAATAAATCATTTCTTTGGACTTCTGCTATGTCAAGAAGATCAGTTGTTGTCCTTCTTGCTGTAACTGGAATATGTGTTGGTGTCTTACACAATCCTGATTTCCTGGACACAAGTGCATTTAACAAAGATGTGTCAAATTGGAGAGACAGTGGATATATTTTTGAATTTCGTAATCATAGCATATTTTATCAAGGTAAGCACTTTTGCACAATGTTTTTGAATACAGTAATTGGCTTTTTATTCTTTTTTTTCTATTTTCCACATGAAGCTTTGAGCTTGATTGAGATGTTCATTAATAATCACTCTCAGTTCCTTATAGTGGGACATATTTACATTTTAAGGTTTTCGACATTTAAATTTACAGTCTCAGTTTCTCATCATATATTGTTTTGTTTTTGATAATCATAAAATTGGGGGAAGGAAGGTTTTATTGACAGCCAGATAATTAAGAAACATTTGAGAAACATTTTAGGCTTACAACACATAGAGATAAGAAGTCTCAAAGTTTAGCACAAAGCTTTTCAGCTCAAATTCGTGAAAAATTAAGAAGCATTTAGCCTAACTGATTTTTCGTGTTTGTTTTTAAAAAAACGTGTGCAAGATATGGGTGATGCAAGCCAAAAGTGGAAGTTGATGAAGTGAAAAGGCTCACTAATAATGACACTTTGTCTTCACTTTATAGGAAAAAGTTTTACTGTAGTGTTCTTGCTTTAGAATGGTACTCCTTAGAATGTGTATTTGTATGTAAGCCATTGTTGAAGCGTAAGACTTACGCATCCGAAACATCTTATTAAAGTACATTGATATTCCCTGTGAGGTATTATCCCTACCGTAGATTCATTCAAACAGCTTGTAAGTTCTCATGAAAGTCAGTATCTGCAAACTTCGAAATTGAAATATCTGCGTGACAGCCAAGTCTTCCCATTATGTAACATACAGTTGTAATATCCTGTTCGGGTTTTCCTGATGAGTGAAGATGTTGAGAGAAGGATGAAAATACTCGAACTTCTTTCTGTATTCACCTGTGTCTGTCTTAAGTTCAGTTATTTTGATGTGCATTCATCCTTTACGCTTCACTTGTCTCTCAATCAGTCTATAATTATGAAATGAAACTTAACAGCTCGACGTGCGTCTTCAAAGCTAAAACGAACTGGAAATGCTTTTCCATACAGTAACTGCGATAGCATGTCGACAGCGATCTTTTCGGTGGCTTTTAGGTTGGGTATGAAAAAAGGGAATGACTTCAGTGGCCGAACCTGAGGTGTTCATTTTCCGGAATGCAGCTCTTAAGGTGTTGGCATGTCTGGTCTGATCATGGCATAGGGTCTCCTTTGTCTGTGTACTGCACTTTTGTTTTTTCTCAGATATCTTCAGATTGGAGCCTTTTACGAAAACACCAGTGCTCTTGATTCTTCATGGATTTCCAACCAGCAGCTATGATTGGCGGAAAGTAAGGTTTATGGTGCCTTTTGACTTAAAGTCTTGAGAAGCAAGCCCGTAGAGTGAATGTACAATTTTTTTTTGTATGCCCACACATCGCGAATATTGTTGCAAAGGTTTTAATCTATTACTGTAATGCTTTTTTTACTAACACATGATATGTTTGGATCTTTAGTGTAGAGACTGATATCACAGTGTTCAGTTATACCTTCCAGGTAACATGCTAATTTCTATTGAATAGGGAAGGCATTTGTCCTGCTCTCACAAAATGGGATTTAGGTTGATTTGTTACTAGTGTATGTTGTATGAATTGAACAAAGGTTTGAGTTGTGCAGCAAATTGTGAGAGGTAAAACCTGGCGTTAGCTATCATTTTTCTGTACTCTCTTGCTGATTTTTTGATACCACTCACTCCATGTACAAGATTGTCAAGTGACCTATGGCATACCGTTTGTAAAGCTTGGTCTCCACTAGATGGTCCTAAGGCTACCACAGTCGATTTAGTCTTGACACAGTAGTGTTTACATCGACGCTGCTCAGATTGGGACATGAGTAAGTTATGCTAGACGCCAGTGTGTTAATCGTTAATGTTCACAAGCGTGTTGGCATCAAGAGTGAAGCAAATAACGCTATGCGCTGGGCTATAACGCGGAATGCGTCTTTATTGAAAATGTTTTTATTCAAGTCGTGCTATAGACCCTGTACGTTAAGGAAATTGACTTCTTCTAGTCTGAATTGCAATCATCAAGGGTAATTACAAGGGAATCAGTTAGTAAGTAATCGATTTCACCAGGTGACAGAGAATCGTCATCAAACAAGTTCAAGCGCGATAATGAATGCAAAGGTATCATCCAGGTACCATCCTTCGTTTCTCTAGCGTGCGCAACGCATTCAGCGTTCCAATTTGTTTGCCTACAACTGCCATTTCTATGCTTTTACATCTGCAACAAAACAAAACATGTGTTTAGTGAGTAAGCCGTGACACCCTAAGCGTCATTAGCATGTCAGTGTCCCCACGTGAAACCAAAATCGCGTCTGCATTAGTCACAGACGCTTGGCGTCAAGTGATGTTACGCTGGGGGACTAGGCTTAAGTGCTTTTCTTAGCAGTGACCTCTGTCTTTGTCGGCCACGTTTGGTAACAACGATACGACTTACAGTAACTTCTTTGACTATGTGTTTTTGGCCTGGCGTTAGTCTGGGCAGACATGGTCAGAGGTCGTGGGTTGTATCTTGCAGCTGGCAGGCGATGCTTACTCAGCAGCCCGCACCAGATTACAATCACCAGTCAAATTTGTCATCTTTCCTGGTGGTTCCAAGTCCCTATGGATGCCAGCACCATTCTGATTTTGGTGGATTTGGCAATCCTCCCGAAATGGGAGCCTGGACGGCTGGAGCTGCTCTCCTTGTATAAACCTAAATCTCTCAAGATTCCTTTCTCAGTCCTAGAGACTAATATTTTCATCTTCTCAGGATTGTTCCGTTTGAACTGAAACCAATCACACAAGCAATGGCTCGTACGTTGTCACTTGCGCTGCAGAACGCAAAACCACTTATACTGTTAAATATACAAGTTCCGCAGCTTTCTTTTAGACAAAGGCATAACTGGTTTTTCATCAGGTGCATAGGTATATCAACTTTTCTCTCAAAACATCTCGGTGTGCATAGTGTTCTCATCCATTTGTACCTATGGTTGTCCTCACTTATTGTCAAGACGGGATAAAAATACCATTTTTTCTGGAGTTATACACAGTGGAACATCTTATAGCATGTGGATAAATATTGTTTTTCTGTATGCTTCCCATGGTGCACCAATTCCAAGTCAGCTTCCGTGGTAAATAATCAAAAGGTTTCAAAGAATGATCCATCTGCTTCTTTGATTCTGTGGGCATTTTTCTCAAAGTTGTGGAAAGTATACAGCGTATGCGTTCTTTTTTAAATGATAATAATGTGAAAATTCTGTCAATCCTAATTTTTCCTGGCCAGCGATGCTTTGTTGATCACATTCAGAAATTAGGGTTGTCATGCTCATGGACCTGTTGGTCTGTCTTTCCTTATTGAGCAGTGTAAAATTCACATAGTTTTCCACAGAACAGCTACAATATTATGTGGCATAGAATCCGCTCTGCACTAAATCTGATGGAAGGTTTTCTGTATTTTTTAGGGGTGCAATGTTGTTAACTCATCGAGAGAAACAAAAAATCCACTATGTCATTGCTACAGAAAATTTGAGCATTTGAGCACTCTCTGTCTCGACCTGCAGGTATTACACTATTGGCATCTTGAAGAAAATTGATTTGCCCTTTTGATTGCACACCCAATTAGAGATAGTTTCAATATTTTGCTGCATGCACGCAAATTAATAAACCGTTTCCAAATTTCACATACCGTAATGCTTTGATTAAACGCCCGGAGCGTTTAATAAATTTTGGACTATTCAAGGGGGGCGTCTATTACATTTTTATGAAATTCTTCTTTTTTTTCTTACGCATAAATTTTATATGTCAATGAAATGTGCACTGGATTGCATGTCAATATCATGGTAAACATCATCTGTTTCATGTTTCCACATACTTACGAGAAATAAAGCCCCAAAACTGAAGTAATAATGAAGTAGTGGTAGTAGTTTTACATGTGTTAGATTGTGCATGGCTAATAAACGCCTCTCTAGAGGGGGGCGTCTACTCGAGGGGGGCCTTTAATAGAAGGGTGTTAATTGAAAACTTTCCTGAAAAGGGAGGGAGTGTTTATTCGAATGGGGCGTTTAAAAGAAGTGGGGCGTTTAATCGAAACATTAAGGTAGTCCATTTTTTTAGTCAAAAGGTCACATCTTACCTTCGGCTCTGTCAAAAGCTTGCCACTTGGTCTAGGAATAACATGCAACAGAAACAAATTGCTAGAACCACATCAGGCTTTCAAATCCGACGCAAGTCCGCGAGTCTGACTCGCGAGAAGACTCGCGCAAACAAGTTGCTTGGCGAGTCCAAATAGACTTGAGCAAAAGATTGTGAATTGGAAGCCTCGTGCAGCATATGTCTTAATCTAGCGATCAGTTCCCATTTGAATGGAATAGTAATCACTTGCTGCTCATGAAATCGATCACCTGCTCTGTAATCTTTTTGTTTACACAACCAAATTACCCTCACATCGACATGCTTAATCTCTTGCGCAATTAGAATGGGTAGGAAATCGACTGTTACGTCAGGTGTTACAAACAAATCTAACGTAGTTTGCTAGATGGTGCTTTTTAATCAGGCAAGAGTAGTTGTCTCGTCAACATTTGCCTAATTTTTCCTGCATAGTACATAGTTGTTTTTCGTATGAAAAACATTTCATTTTCTATCATTCATGCTTCGCCTTGAGTTTTAAACAATTGCTGTTTACCCCTTTCTCCATTCAACTATCAACAAGAATTATCTTACAAGAAGAGCTATGTACAGTGGCAATTAACAACTTGTTGAGTATTGAGTGGGTAGCATGTTTCCAAAACTTCGCATTTATTAATTAAAGATCATAATGAATTAAGTATAGCTTGCCTGGATAAACTCTCCCGCCAATGTTGATCTCAACTTATGTAACGCATTGAGTACATGCACAAACATGGGAAATTCTTAGTGTGTCGCAGCCGTAAACAAATTCGTAATCAAATGGAGGATTAATTCCCGATAATCAACGCATGCACGGTATCTGCATTTCTGTTAACACTGCACCGTTAGTATAAAATAACGTGCTGAGGTAAGGTCTGAAAGATGACTAGAATGATTGGGAGTTGCTAGTCCGGGATCGCAGCGGAAAGTTAACCCTTCAGGGCTCAGGTTTGTGGTTCCTGCAGCAATGGCTGATCACCGTTGACGTCCCACTGCAACTCCTCTGCCTCAGAAATAATGTGAGAAAGCATGTCAAAATGCCACCACGTATTGAATTTGGAATGGACTCCCGTGGACTCGCGCAATATAGCCCCCGAGAGTCCACTTAGACTCGCCTAAAATTTAGTGGATTTGAAAGCCTGAGTAGTCATTTGTATTATGAAGTTGAACATCGGCATATTAATCTTTCTGGATGTGAGAGAAAAACAACGACTTGATTCAAGTCAAGAAGGTTGAACGCAAATTGGCTGCATAACACAACATTAGACACCAATGACTGTAGTATGATCGAGGGAGGCATTGTGGGTTGGTTTTCGTTTGACTCAATCCAGGTTCATCGCTATGAACTGATCAATTTATTGTATAGTCTGGAGACAATAAAAAAGACATTTTGTTCCCACAATCTGATCAGTTATTAATATATTATTGTATGATATAAATAAAGTAATAAAGACTGTTTGTCTAGATCTCAGCCATCATCCTTTCATGCCCTCTCTTAATTGCATAGCCAGTTCATCAGTGGGCTACGGAATAGGTCTTTTGCTCTTAAATTTTTATCATGCAATCAACTGTGGGAAGGCAAGGGGGACTCATGTAGGAGACTATTTCAACCCTATTCTGCTCTATATATAATTACCCCCCTCTCCCACTGGTTAATTTCTAATAAATACTGAAGCAGGAAACATAAAACTTGGCAGGAATATAACTTTCAGAAAATACAATAAGACCCCTGTTATTGTTTAAATTTTGATGTGATCAGCATTTTTGTCGGCATGATTGTCAAGTATGCTTACTAAATGAGTAGAGAGTAGGTAAGTCAACCTTCCTTGTTGAGAGCTGTCTTGATACTGAAGTGCATGGTATAGTTTCAGAGGTCACATGATCTACAGTAGGTCACTTGATATGCAGATATCACATGGCACTGGTTCTTCTGGCACAACAGATGTTCAACACATGTCACAACACAAGCCAACTTGAAGATAGCAGCACAGGGCATAAAACACAGACCACACAAACCTTTGATAACATATACTAACAGTGATCGGTGAAAATTCAGATTTTTTTGGTTAATGCCAAGTCTGAGACCAAAGTACCAGGGTTCTCACCAGAGTTTGAAGTAGGTGGTTATATTGAGGAAGTAGCCGGCGCAAAATGGGGGAAATGTGAAGTGTCACTGTACAATTCATAGAAAGTTGACAAAAAGTAGCCGGCGCAAGTTTGTATGTAGGCGGGTATTTGCGCCGCCTGCCGCCAGCTAATGAGAACCCTGAAGTACTGGTTCTTCTGTGTGGATTTAGTATTTTATAACGTTTCCCTACAAAATTAGTGCAAAATACCCAAGATTGAAGGCTAACTTTAAATTTTCAGAGTTTTTCAACCAAAAAACACTCAAAAATGGCTCCGACGGGCTTGAATGAAATTCTCATATCTCCATAACTGCACAACAGATTGCATCCAGATTTGGCGTGCATATTTGTAATAAAATAATACACAATTAAAATCAATTGCAGCTTGCTGCCGCAAGTTGTTTGGAAGGTATTTTCGAAAGTTCATCTTGGGGGGGAGGGGGGTAAATTTACCCCCCTCCCCTTCCCCAACCAGAATAGAGTTAATGTCGAATACCCAGACTAAGGTACCTGCTACATTGGCAATTACACAAGGTCGTTGCTTTTCTCATTGTGACACTAATTTTTATGTGCCTCCTGCCATCCCACAATGCATTGCATGGTGAGAATTTGCGAAGAGGTCTAACACAGTTTCTGTAACATGAAAAATGATTGAATTAAGTTGAGGAAGTGAAGCTCTTCTCGCTTCGTAGATTCATTCTCTACTCGTCACTTCACTATCACTCAGTGCTCGTCGCTTCACTATGGCTCAGTGCTAGGTTTTACTGAACCCCTACCCATTAGGTTAGGATTTCATGCTTCATCTTGGTTTATAAACAATGAAAAAAAATTGGAACAATTTAGAATAGAAGCAAATACAATTGATGCCTGACTGGTCCTGATTAAATTAGCATCAAAAGACACCAGTTAGATCCGATAGAAGTGTTGAAATTAAAATTTTTGAGCTTTTATGCAAAGTAACATTACGGCCACTAGAACTCTAAAGCTAAATTATTTCAGCCATAGGCACCACCGAAAGAAAGATATCTTCATCTTTATGCTCAACTCTCGACTTTCGTTATCCACCCCAAAATTCAGATCCAGATCAAACTCTTAATTTCAGTTTGCCAAAAAGTACAAGTATTATTGAAGATTGAGTCATTCCATATTGCGGTTGTTTTTACGCTAAGTAGAACTAATTTTGCGCAAAATATTATCATTTTTTTTTCAGACGCCTATCAATACTGTCCCATCAAAAAAAGACTTAAATCCTAAAACAAGTTGTTGTTTTTAGAAGTTTTAGAAGTTTAAGTTAAGTTTTCATTTTTCAGATTTAATTTCGTTTTTTGAGGCCATGAATAGAACCATTCTGGCATTTATCCAAGCACTTTCTGCTGCCTCTGTTTTTCATACGAAGATTGAGTTTTTATCGTTTTTGTGGGATCTTGAATTAAAGTATGTCCAAGTGGGTCCCAGGAAAATCTGGCAGCTTGAGCAGGAGGGGTCTTTATGAAAGGTAATGCAAGTCTGCATAATTCTCTTTCAACAAAGAATTGAAAACACTGGAGATAACAGCACACAATGGCAATTGACTGATAGAGATGTCCAGAACATTATTAGTTTCTTCTATTATTCAATCAAAGTCAGACTGAATTTCAAAACTCACTCCATAGTTGAGTTTTCTACCACCGTTTTCCAGTGGTATAAAAGTGCATGGATAAATGCCTGCCTGTACATTTAATGATACTATTTCGCACAACTGAGTGTTGTGAGCCTAGGGCAGAGCCCTTGAAGCTTTAGAAGTATAATAGTATCTATAAGTATAAAAACCTTCGAAAAACAGAATGCCATTGAAGCTTTCATAGAGATCACTACAAGGATATAAATATTTAATAAAACACCAGCATTTTATAGACCATTATGCAGTTGGTGCTTAAATAAACCCCACTTCGTTGTTTTTGATGTCGCTCATCTGTTCCAATTACCTCACATAGAACTGCCACACCCCTTCCAGATCCTTATTGTAATTCCCATAATCGTCGCAC
>JAOBRC010699006.1:0-10453 GCA_027575255.1 Scolionema suvaense | reverse complement strand
AGTTGGTTGAGATAGCCTTATTGTTAATTTTTAACTTTGGTACTGAATGGTTGTGTATATTACTTGCAAAATATTTTGTATTAAGAATAATAATATGGTTGGACCAAATCCTGGTGTTTTGATGTTCCCATTTCTTGAACATAGAAATGATATTACACTAGAAAATTACTGACGTCAGCGACAATTGCAGAAGTTCCAATGAATAATCTTAGACATTATACATCAGTGGCTATGCTCATACAAGACTTTTAAGTCCTCCTATATTTCGGCTCTATTTAAGGTAAGGGGACGTTTTAGCCTCCCAACGGCATTGAGCTTTCATAAAAAAGCAAGTTCAATCTGGAGAGATTCATTTTTCTGTCGGACTTTGCATGTGTCTTAAAAATCCCTGCTGCTCGTTGACAAATAAGAAAAATGAGTGCATGCAGCTTACGGTCCATCATGAACGTTACGTGTACAATACTTGTCGGCAAAAAGCGACTTTCAATATTTTATGACTTCGGTATTCGCACTTTGCACGTTTTTTATAAGAACGCTCATGTTGAGAATGTTTGAAAGATAAATACTAGAAAGTGATAGCAACCCAAAATTATTTTTTACTGTATTTCTACTAGGGCTTTTAGGATCACCCAATGCTGGAGGACTGCGCCGCAATACCTAGGGTAATACCGGTTCCGCAAAATAACTTTCTAAGATTTGAATTTCTCTTTGGGGACGCTTGCGGTTTCCAATCACAGTCATCATTAGACTAGAAAAGTCTCTCTGAATCTAACCAACTTCTTGCATCTAGCACTCTACGCTGACGCCTATAGATTCGAAGCAGAACGAGAGAGAGACTAGTGCACTCTGGCAATTCCAGCCAACCCTCCTAATGGTAGTAGTGACACAAAAGCCTATTCAGTTCTTTCCTTACGACGCCAGGGGGTCCTGATGACCGATAATTAAATCATGTCTGTTTGAGTGCATAAATAATCATTAGGAGCCAACTCATTACTGTGCCCCCTGATAATGCAAAGCTTTGATTTTGATTGACATCAGTTTCAATAGGCGCGGGAAATTCAAACTAAATTTAGTAACCCAAAAATCTGGCTCATCGGTAGGGAGAATATTAAGAGCCGAAAACGATGAGTGGCAGAGTGTACAAGTCTCTCTTTCTGGTATCGCGCGGCTTCTGTGCCCCTCTTGCGGGATTTGAGTAGAGCGACTTGTCAAGTCTAAGTCATCATGCAATGCATTTACGAGGTAATAAAAATCTCTGAATTACATTTTCCGGTTTCATGATACTTCCTATGGTGGCTACAATGAGGGTGGCCCGGAAGATACTCTGTTCAGATACACTGTGCCCCTCCCCCCTGCCGATGCCAAAAAGCACTGTGTGATCATGGACGGTGAACGATATTTTATAACTCCAAGCTCGGCTGCTGGTTCTTACTTTTCATGTCTTATCCGTATAGTATTACAGCTTAGTAAGACTTGATTTGCGGCTCTTTACTGTAGACAAATTTCATTTGATTTGTGGTGCGAAATGTTACGACAACGTGCATGTCTGGCAATTCTGACCAAGGTTATGGAGTCAACCAACGGCTAAGCGACAAATTCAAGGCAAGCATGCGAGGACGGCTACGCAACAGCCGAGGCTAAAGTTTTAAAGTCTGTTGCTTATGTTATTGCTTATATAATTTGGCATCAAATTATACGTCTATGCTTATGCAAATCAGCATGTCGTTAGCAGTCAAAAACCTCGTTAAGGACCAAAATTTCTTTAATTATGATAGTAACTGATCTGAAGAAATAAAACTTTGATTCGTTCAAATACAAAATCCATAAAAATTTACATCCAAAGTGAAAATTTTATTTTCAGCCATCATGCTAACTAATTTTCAAATAGTCCCACTTGACGAATATCATAATAAAAAGACCTGTCTCGTAAAAATGTATCATCATTATGCATCTCCTTCCCACCGGTGTCTCTTTTCCAACCCAAATATGCAACATTAAACATAACGACCATCAGCTTGGAAGGGGGGTGGTGGGAGGTGGAGAAGGGAGGGTGCTTCAAGTACATGTGAAAACTTGATACTAATTTTTGAAACCGGTGTGAAAACTTAATATTAACATATCACACCGGTGCCTCAACACGATCTTCTTTTACTGCCGGGCTAAAAACTTAATATTAACTTTTGAAACCGGTTCGACAACTTAATATTAACATATCACACCGGTGCCTCAACACGATCGTCTTTTACTGCCGGGTTAAAAACTTAATATTAACTTTTGAAACCGGTGTGAAAACTTAATATTAACATGTCACACCGGTGCCTCAACACGATCGTCTTTAACTGCCGGGTTAAAACTTAATATTAGCTTTTGAAACCGGTTCGACAACTTAATATTAACATATCACACCGGTGCCTTAATACGATCGTCTTTTACTGCCGGGTTGAAAACTTAATATTAACTTTTGAAACCGGTGTGAAAACTTAATATTAAGTTGAAGCACCGGTACCCCAACTCAAACACGTTATTTTTTTCTAGCCGGGGGTATGACTTTTATCCAGTTGCGACACCGGTTTGATAAATTGTTAAGTTGAGGCCCCCGGTCGGCAACTGGATGGTTTGCCCGGGAGGTCAGCTATGATCCAAAAACGCACTACATTTTTTATAAAATATGACATTAGATGTTTCAGCTTCTGCCCTACAAGGATTTTTACACCACATCCTTCACACCCCTACATAGGCCAGTAGACAATTGTAGCCCTTTTAGCTACGTACTGCTGCCTCATCAGATCAACAACAGGCAATGAAACCTTTCACCAACACTTTCCACATGATAAAATAGATTTGAATTCATCTTTCAACATGTACGACCTTTCAATTTCTGTTTCAGAAGAACAAATAACTCACCTCAAAGCACAGCAAACCCCAGCTCTCTAGCCATAGCAACAACCTAGAAACACCCTTTCCTGGAAAGAAAGCATCTTGAACTAAAGGTCATACATTGAGAGCACTTACGCAAATTGCCACGGTTTATTAGAAAACGTTTAGAGCATCAAATGCTAACAGTAAGGTGCTGCTAAGTCGAGAAACCAGAGCGCATAAAGAGGTACAATTCCAGCACCCCTGTCAAAAGAGCAGCAACCATGTCTCATAAAATTGAATTTTTTAGGTGTTTATGATGCAGTAGTGATTCTGTAAATGTGAAAATCGAATTCTACGATAAATGTTGAGCTAAGATCAACCAAAATCTAAAATTCAATAAATTTTCCAAAATTTGCCATTTTTTTTACCAGGCGATCACCTTAACCCTACAGAGTATGGGCTTTTTCAGGTAGTACAGAGTATAGGGGGTGGGGTGGATTCCACCCCCCCTGGCCCCTCCGCTGCTAACTTCTGTAATAATGGTTCCAAACCCACAAAACTTGGTAGAGATAAAGAAGAACATCTCATAACACTATTTCCGGACTGAAAATGTCCTTGGTGCATTGCATATGGATGCTACAAGTGATCGTTGACAGGGTACTTATCAGTGCAGATACGGGTTTTTATAGGCAGCCCTATGGGAAATTCCCCAACAGCGGCCGGGAAAATTTGATATCTTCAGAACCAGGATAGATATCCACACTAAATTTGTTTTAAATGAAAGCTAGATAAATTTGTGGAAAAGTCAACAAAAACCAAGCCCTTCGCGTTTGGCAAAAATTTTTTACACGAGACAAACATGCAGGGGGTCGATTCCACCCCCCCCCCCATACTCTGTAGTGTTAACTTTTTCTCTCCCCTTCTTACCTGAACCCCCCTCAAAAACAGAATTTTACTAAACCCCCTCCTCTGGAATTTTTCAAAAATATGGGAGGGGTTAGAAACTATGAACTCTACATAACACTACTTCAGTTTAGTGGTTCTTAATTGGCACAAAAACCTGAAAATATCAAAAAGATGTCAAGATTAATACACTCCTCACACCCCTATCTGACTCCTCCGAACAAGCACAAAATATTGGTCATAAAATAACCTTTATTTAAAATTATGTTAGAGGAAGCAAATGTTTTCTTCCTACGCAGGACTTAATTAAGCATTAATTTCAATAGTAGGAACCAGGAAAAAAAGTGCAAGATAGAATCAAGTTACGGTTGGGAACTGGTGGTAGCAACGCAGATGAAGCACCTTTCGCGAGGTGCTTTCCAGCTAGAAAAAAGCCAAATATCATTGATGCATTTCATCAAATGCACCAAACATTTATCTCGCAAATGAGCATATAAAAAGATACAATACGAGTAAGAAGGCAGAACCCAACAACAAAGCCAGCTCTATGGAGTGCGTAATTCAAAGTGAATAGCAACAACAACACCATCAAATTTGGCAGAGCCTCAACCTACCAGTATACACAACATTCAAGCTAAAAGTTGAATTCACACTTCCAATAAACTACAATGAAGTACCCCATAAAATATGGCTGGAAAAAAGTCAGAATTAGTAGATTCTCGCACGTGAAATATGGATCCAGATGCCAAACCATACAAAAGTATAAGAAGATGATAAGGCTAAAAACAGTGATATCATTAAAATAATAACAGAATAGCAAAAATCTTTAAAACAGGATCCTGATTGTTCTAGAAATGTCAGGAGAACAACCTACCCGAAGATAAATCTGTGTCCTCTGTATCAGTGAAATTGTAGCTCGTGCAAAGATGATAATCACATTGTAATTTCACCTTTTGCAAGGTAAAACTGGACCAGTTAGGACAAGGATCTGCACGCTTGAAAAACTTATCACGTGCTGATCCAGAACTGTGGCAGTGAAGTTTCTCATTCTGTACCCAATTGCTCGGGAAATCACCGTCCTTAGTTTTGAGATGACCATCATCGCCTTTTTCCAGCCAAAGCCCCCTACACCATTTCCCTGCAAAGAATCAACATTTGATTATGAAAACATAAACAAATGTGCATTGCATCATCCACTTAAGCAATTTGGTAAATACGAATGCATTACTAGTCTAGAAATGAAATAAGCCCAGTGATTTTAGATTGTTGGGTCTTCTACACAAAACTGCTACTCAAAGTTCTACATCAGATGTTAAAGGAAGAAGCACCATATATAAGTGCTTCTCTATATAGACAATTTTACACTTCAGATCAGCTCTTTGAATGACAGTTTGCTTCAGAGGCACAGTCTGCATTATTTTAACAATGCCCAGGAGTTTTGATTCACAAGGCTGAACGACGAAATTTAGTAAATGCTCTTGAGAAACAAGTTCACAATTAAGTTGCTCATCATTGATCTCAGCAATGCGGCCGAATCGACCACTGGAAAAGAGAAACCAGCCATCTTTGTCGTTTGTCCCTATGCGTGTCTTACAAGGTTCGGGTAAATCAGCAGAGTCAAGCTCGGAAAAAAGGTTGGATATTTGCACTAACGGTGAATGTGGATTACGTGCCTTGCCTTTAGAGTTTGCATAAAATTTTCAAATGCAACGGCCGACATTTCATGCAAGCTTAAAATATGATATGTGACATCATCAGCAAGATGTAGCAAATTATGAACATTATAGCTGAAAACTGCGACCTCACGCATATTCTATGTGTTCATCTATACGTCTTTCAGGGTCAGAATCACATAGAACACGAAAAGCTACTGATAGAGCAGTGGATTGATTGAAATACTGTTCACAGATGATACCCTTTAGGACCACTAGCCCAGTGAATAGCAGAAACTGACGGAATTCAGTGGCTTTCCATCGCTTTATTTCCATCAGTCCTCTTGGCTACCGTGCAAACTCTGAAAGAATTTTTCCTGACAACTCCATTAGTCGATCAAAAATCTGGCAACATTGAGCAGGTGATAATCGAGATACACCTTTGCCTTCTGCGAGAAACAGCAACACTCTCCTGACAACACCGAGGCAAACAAGGTGCATGTAATCTAGGGAAAAACCACATACACAAGGAAATCCCCGTTCTACCAGTGGTGATGCATTGATCTGATGTTCATCGGTGAAAGCCATATTTTGGAAACTTTGGTCATCACGAAGATGGCAATCCAGATCAAGAAGAACAAGTCTGCCTTCCCACTCACCCTCTGCAGTACAACGCTCACACCCGAAGTACGAATTATGTGGTCGAATGCACTTTAAGAATAGGCGTGCTGGAGCATCACACGAAAACAGTGAAATTCTGACTGAATGATGATGGTCGTTTATAGTGATGCCATTACCAGACAGCTGTTCGTACTCCGCAATAAAATGTGCCGTAAATTCAAATACATCATTTTGTTTCGTAGTTCCGCAATATATTGCAACAGGAAATGGCACACAGTCATTAAATTTGCAAAGAATTGGCCAAAGCTGAACGTAAGATGATTTCCACAATGGAAATTCCTCCACTTCTCCACTATGAGTCAGTAATTGTGTTTTTATTGTCTAAATTAGCAGTAAATGTTTTTGTCACATTCAGTAATTTGTTACCTCCTTCACTGTAAATATTGAGTAATTGCCACTTTGTAACTTAGGATGTTTTCACACCTCTGTATTTGTAGCTATTATAGTGTACTCAACTGATTGAGTTTAGTTTACTGTTGAAAATGGTGGAAGCAACACCGAAATATGTACAGAGTTAATTCTATAAAAAGTTTATTCTATTTTTTCCGTCAACATTGACCAGAAGATTAATGGCACCACCTGGAAGAGCTATATTAGGTTGCTTCGTTCTAACACGCAAGATTCCTTCAGATATTCCTAGGTATGAATATTCTCCCCCACAATTGTCAATAACTGGGATAACTGGAGGAGTCTTAAGAAGAATGCGACTGTCCTTAGGCAAGTCTTCATGCCCGAATCGTATCAAAATACCAAACAAATCATTTATTGCACGCCTCACTAGCTTATACAGAGTAGCCCAAGCAGCCAAACAGTTCTGAAGGTTATCCAGCATTACACCATCTTCATCTGATGAGGTAGAATCACTTGGGTCAGGATCAGGATAATCACTGGCATTTAACGATAAGTGATCATCAGGATTTACAGGCGAACGTCCATAAGAGGAACTAGAACATGGAAAGTTACACGAATCTGTTCCTAAAGGCATCTCTTGATCAGAAGATCCAGAGGAGTTTGTGGATCCTTCAGACCATTCTGATGACACAAGCATGTGTCTGGTCTCTTGAATACTTTGCAGTAATGACTGGTTGGTATGTCGCCAAGATGAACGGAAGGGAAAACAAGATACATATTTCAGGATGATTCTAGTCAAGTAAAGAAGAAAACTACGCTCTTCTTCACCCTCTACCAGTATTTTCTAGTTACTCATTCATAAATTATACACAATAAATCAAAAGTATGACTGTAGCACCAGGTAAAAGTATCATCTAAGCAAGGCAATGACCGAGCTGAAATGAAACTCATAAAAGAACGTGAAAAATTATGGAGATTGGTGCTTACTACAGTTTAAAACCCTTTTGCTTCTTTTGAAATACTCTTTCTAAGCTAATGTGAAAGAGTGTGTGCTATGACGAAAACTAATTAAAATGCAAAACTATGATCAACACACTGGTTTCCACTGAGCAATGAAGGGAATAGAGTATTCCATGATGTACATACAATGACATCATCTACCGCACGCAACTGTAAAAAATGAACACTTTCAGTCTAGTCAGAAAAAGAAAAGGAGACAAAATAGAGCCCTTGCCAAGTGCTTGAAAACAGATTGTATTTATCATAACCGAAACAAGCCCACTTTTTTAGCAGCTGCGCTCACCTATTGTCACGTTACTATACCTGTTTCTAGCGCTAGTCAGGCAAGACAAGCAAAGTAAGGTTATGCACCATGCGACTAATCAGAAAACATGGCAAGGCTAGCTTTTTGCAGTGGTTCATGATAGTCAGTTATACAGAATAGTTTGAGCATGCGGCACAGAGTTTCATGCAGCCATTTATATTGAGGGCCAGTTCTTGTTCCAAATTAAGTTTTGGTTTCATTGAGAGAACAGTTTTGCATCACGAGAAATGAAAGTTTCGCTTACTGACTCTTCAAAGAATGAAATCATTGTTCCACACACTAGCATCTACACCAGAAGATCGTATTACCTATGAAAAATTGCGAAAAAGTTGAATATAGTCCTGGAAAATGGTTCCAAACCAGTAAAAATCAATTAAATTGAGTTTCGACGTCCATATACTGGACGTCATTTACTGGCTGGATAAAACCCTGGGCACATGACAAAAAGGACTATATAGTCATCTGAAAAAATCTGACAGCCAATTCCAAGAGCTGAAAAGTACAACAAATCTTCAGGTTTAGGGTGCGCTCAAATAACAACAGGACTGAAGGAGAATTCATGTCTTCACAAGAAACAATACAACATCAATTAAAAAGTGACTATTAAATTACATACCAACACAAAACATTTAAAGCATCAATGAGAGCATGTCGCTTGGTATGGTCATTTACTTTAAGTAATTGTCAGGCAGCTTTCACTGACGTAATGTCACAAACTGAACTGAACTGCTTCAAGACACGACCAACAAAATATGTATCAGTTACATAAGACTGAGAAAAGCCTTGCAAATTGCGCAACTCAAAAGCTAGATGCCGGTGCCTAACATTATACACATCTCGTTGTGGATCAGTCAACCGATAAACTTTTGGACGGTCAACATGTGTGCATTTTCCAAAATCAATCATCTTAGGTACCATCCGACCATCCACTTCTTTCAAAAGGATGTTGTCACATTTTATATCATTATGGAGGATCTTCAAGCTATGCATGTATTGAACTCCTTTGATGATGCCAATGGCAATGTCGAGCCAGCAAAAGGACTTAGTAGATGAAGCATTCTGAAGTGCGAAGTGCAAAGTGCTGGCACAAAAGATTTTCTGCTGTGTGCAGTAGATCTTTGCTAGCTCATAAACTAAACTATTTCCGATCATGCCAAAGAAAAATGGAAAATTAGTATGTCCAGACAATGCTTGAGATACATAGGCTTCATGCAACTGTGAACCATGTTTACTGTCTTTAACAGCAACTTCAATTGAGAAGCATTTTAACTTAGCTATTGAGATGTTGCCAAAGGCACCACCGCCTAAGGACAAATCCATCGTTTCCAACATATCACAGCTAAGTGTGGACACAAGCGGTAGTTTAGAACATAGATATTCCGAGTCACACTGAGGGCCCCGAGACTGCAAGAGATACTTCGATACTTTTGTCTTGTGTGCTTTTAACAAACGTCTATTTAGGTCAGAAACTTGGCAGTGGGGAAATTTGTTCTGTTTTTGCACCGAATGCAATGTAAGGGCTTGATTCACCATGTTCTTCCGTTCTGTTTTGTCGGTCACACCTTTCCTTGAAGGCTCTTAGCTTCTTGAATCCTGTCTATTGTGGTTCCGTTGAATACGACGTTGTTCTGATCGACACTTATCTTAAAAAAAGGAGAGAATCTTTTGGAAGACGAGACTTTCTGATGATCTAGTTTCAATAAGACAAAACTGATGACGTACCCGAGATGGTATTGAGAGATGGTAAAAACAAGGAAATTCAGAGACATCTTTACACAGATCGGACAGCTTGTTTAAAACTAGGCATATTCTGCAATTGACGACAGCTTCTGAGATAGGTTGTATGGTCTTCTCAAACCAAGAATGTACTACCAAGCCATCAGAAATACATCCCAATAATTTTTAAACGCGGTAGGTCATACTATTAGGTCTTCTCAAACCAAGAATATACTACCAAGCCGTCAGAAAAATATAACAGTATTTTGAAAGACGGTATGTTATATAAGCAGGTCTTCTCAAACTAAGAATGTATTGCCAACCCGTCAGAAAAATATAACAGTAATTTGAGGCACGGTTGTTGGTATAGTGTATTTCATTTTATGGCATAAGATTGTGACATATCCAGACACTCTTCATGTCCATCAGAAGGAAAATCATATTCCCAGCACGCACAGATCTTTGACTTTTGCTAGTCGGAGATAGTCAGAGCTAGTCATACTTCGGGAGGAAATTTAAATGAAAATCATTACTATTTTCAACTAGGAGATTTAATCATCGCTAGTCAACGTCTAGTATTGCTCAAGGGCAACACATAGGCATCCTTTGAAGTTAGTCGGAAAAGATTGCGAAAACTGATAAAAAGCAAAGTCGAGGACACAGAGCTAAATCTGACTAGCGCGAGCTCCGTTCTTCTTGAAACAAAGAGCTAATTGGGGTATTGTTGCAAGTCAGGCCTAGTCAGGATTCTTATCTCCTTGTGAACAGGGCCTAAGTTAGTCTTGACATTCCCTTTATGTTACAAATATATAGGTTACATTTTTGACCAAGTGGGTTACTGACGTTACCCGTATGGAAGCATTTGAAACTTTCATGCTGGGGGGTCCCTCGAAAAAATGATCCAGTCAATCGACTAATCCAGTAATCAACCCACTAATCGAACAATCGATGGAACAAGCGGTGCTGA
>JAOBRC010698784.1:0-10455 GCA_027575255.1 Scolionema suvaense | reverse complement strand
GGGGTAGGGGTCAGCCGTATGTGTACATACGCATAAAATATTTTTATGGCAGTTTCCCAAAGGGCGTCACTATATAAAATACTTTCTCGCCTGCGCTTTAAAGGCTGTTGGGTTTGCTCGATATTGGTCAACGTGGACTAGTGCAGTCCCTTTCATATATTAAGCCACGGAACACACCGAGCTGCGTAGGTCGGACTGCGTGAGTCGGAATACTAGTTGCTTTCCAGGAATGTTAGAGAAACACGGGAAAACTGAGGAATCTCACGACGACGACGAGCGAAAGCCCATGGAAGATGAACCAATCGTGAACGATGATGAAAGAATGCCAATCTTCCAAAAGATCTTTGAACTTCTGCTTCGTTCCAGATTGATTTTTCGTGGAATTTTTGTTCTTAGGCCGGGAGGGGGGGTCCACGAGAAGTACGTACTAAAAAGGTGGGGTCAATGCTTATGCGTACGTGTGCGTACAAGGAGGAGGGGCGTCTGAATTCAGCCATTTTGGTGCGTACGTACTATGTGAATGGTCCCTAGAACCTCAAGAAGGGCGTAGATTATATTAAAGTTTTATTTTTCGCGCGGTAGACGAATTGAGAAAGACGGAATGTTTCATGCTTCGAAATGAAAATGGCTTTTTTATGCATGATGCCGCTCAAAACTTCTTAATAGCTTCCTACATTTACTCAGACATGGTTTTCAGCAAAAAGTCAGGTTCGAAACCTGTTTTCTTTTATCCACGCCATGCCCTTCAGAAACCGAAATCTGAAAAATTAACGCATCGGCTGACCGACATTTAAAAACGAAGCATTAAAAGATAGTTCATTATGTGTGTGATATTCATTCTTGTTAAGAAAAAGCCGCCGAACGCTTATTTTTACTCAAATACTACATTTCTCAGATTCTGCAATGGCTCGTTTCACTTATGACGTCATTGGTCATGCCCTATTAGCCCCATTTAGAATTATTATTACAAAAACTAGAAAACTTGAGCTGAGGCTTGTTGCTCTTAATTTTTTTTTTATATCGATTTTCAGCATCAATTGTTCTTACTATGTACTAATGCCAAAAGACGATACTGGCTTGAAATGTGGCCATCTCTAACATGGAACTGTATTCTTCATTATCCAATGATCTAACGAAGAAGTTATTGCTTTATATTGATATTTGACTCCATCCTGATTAAAGTCTTGGCTTTGTCACAAAATTAGATCATTTTGATTATAGAATAGTTTCGGTTTTTGTGATGAAGGTCGGCCTCAGTTTTTTCTTCTCAAATTTCTCTAATATTTTGGTATAATTTAGGTTCGTGTTCTTGTGAAATTGTTCTTATATAAAAAAAGAATGCTGATTTTGCATTTTGGCTTCAAAAAGCCTTTGTCCAAAAGTTTTTTCCTCGAATGTAGTTTTATAGAGTTAATCGCTTCTGTGATAGGAACTCATGCTTGTCATACTCATCTTCAATTCTTGGCGATTTTTTTTTTTTTTGAGCCATGAAAGATCTAAAGTGCAAGCATGTGCCTCGTCGTTATTAAATTTTATCTGGAGAGTAATTTATCTGAATGCAATATCGCTGCATTTGTAGGATTTCCTTTTATTTGGTATTTTCCTGCTGGTAGCCTTTACCTAAGACTCATAAATCGATTTTTTTTTCTTTGATAGCAGACCAGAAAACACGACAGGTTGGAATGAATTCAAAGCAGTGGCAGTACTGAGCACAGCTGAAAGCCTTACACTGCCATCTATTCATATCCGTAAAAGACATGTTTCCGGTGTAAAAGATGGTCGATATAGCGTGCCATAGTTCAACATTTCTTCTAGTGAATGCATGATTCGCCATGTTTCGAGATTTTTTGAAGATATTGTAGGAATGCGTCATCAGATCTTTTTAGGTATTGATGTGAATCTTAGGGACAACACTGCTTATGTTATCAACCACGAACAACACTCGTTCTGCATGGGCGTGACCATTCATGTCCAATACCAGTTGCTTTTTGTGTATAAAAGAGCATAGAATGACTCAATATTTTTTTCGTTGACATGTCCCTCAGTACGAGAAGCTGTAAAAGCTAATGCGAACTTACAAATATGGAAAATCGACGTCCGACCAAACAAGATGTGTACCCGCAAGAAAGATACAAGCCAACCTAAACCAGATCTTTCACACCATGCATAACATGAAAGGTGCAATATTTTAATAGTTTTCGATCAAAAAAAAGCCCTTGACAATGCCAGTCATGAACTCCTAAAAAATGCTTATCAATAGGAATTTCGGACCTTTCTCTAGGAAATAGGTATCTTTTACAGGAACTCAAATATAATTGGGTCATGTTTTCATTAGTCCAGGGTAGCTACTTTTCGTCTGAATATCAAAATCGTGGTCTAGGCATTACATGCATTTGATCTTAAACGTGCTAAGGACACTCTTGGCTCCATTTCGAGACATATTTAAGGACATTAGGCCATAGCGTTACAAGATATATTCGTATAAAAAAAGTGCATTCCTCGCCATACAAATGCTGTTCTTCGCAAAAATTCGAATTCTTTCCCATTATCCCGTTCATGTTACTCGATACTTCAATGAAATAAGATATGTTGATCATTCATTGGCAATGTCAAAAAAATAAATAAATAAATAAGCAACGAAAAAAAAATGACAATACGTAGGCTTTACAGTATTCGTGGCAAACACGGCTTTTTTGTGATATAAATTCAGAGAGAAGACAAGTCATGGTTTTCATATTTTACGATATATCATTTATCTGGCGTTCCATGAATATGACTTTCAGTCGAAGTATTGAAAGAAATGCTGAAGTTAACTAAGTTTCTAGTAGTTGCTTTTCATATTATGTTGTATACCCGAGGAAGTAGATATATCATTGATGTAGTTAGACTGGAATGACGAAGCAGGTGCTTATTTAATATTTTAGGCACGAAATGGAGAGCTAGCCATCGAAGACATGGATGGAGGTACCTTTACAATTTCCAATGGAGGTGTTTTTGGTTCCCTAATGGGCACACCCATCATTAATCCTCCTCAAGCTGCTATTCTTGGCATGCATGGTATATTTGATCGTCCTGTTGCTATTAACAATAAGGTAAGAAACTTTCATCGGTCTCAGAGGAATAGTTTAAACACTACACTGACTGGGCCATAAACGACTTAATGGTTAAAATCGTTTTCCTTTGCGACGACAATCCTGCACAAAAATGTTCTGGAATTATACTATTTGTATGCTGATACTCGCTTCATATTTATGTCTCTTTACATTGTCATCAAGTTTTCATAAGTGAAATATTGTAACACCGATACATGCAATTGATATGAATATAGTAACTTAAGCTGGGCTGTTGGTTCCAAGAGTTCAACACCCCTTCACTCCACCCCCTCCCACCAGCTCATGGGTGTGGTATGATAGTTCTCGAAATACATAACACCTTCGGACAGTCCCGTTACAGGTAGTTGAAAGGTATATAGCACACCATGAGCTGGGGGAGATGCAATTGCAAGTATTCCAGAAGTTTATGTTCATGATTATAGCGGATCACCATTTGGGGATAGGGTCCGCCCCTTTTAAAACCAACTCTTACTTATGATAGAGACTTAAAATTCGGACCGCTCATACTTGACCATAAATTTTGATCCCTACGTGGTCTGGTCTGTAAATTACACACGTTTCGAAACTGCAAATCAACCATGTAAGTGATGGGTTCGTCGAAAAGGCGAATGCTCTTTTGTATTTCACGTTTCTTGGTTTCACTTCCGCTAAAATTTACGTGCGCTATATAGAACAATCAGTAATGACTCGATTAAGCCCCTGGAGGCTTACTTGTCAAAAATGGATTTGGTGGTGGAGGCGTATTCGAAAAGGCTCTTATTAACTTTGCATTCTCAGAAGCCGTTGGTATTGAATGTTCTGGTAATTTTCGGATGATTTGAGTTGTGCTTAGAGCTTTTAAAGGAGGAATTAATTAAGGATATGATCAGCAATCATGTCAATCAAATGTTGCAATTTTTGTTGGTTCTGACAGATTTTTGTGAGGATTCAACAATTTCCTATGAATGTGGTGGGGGCGGGGGCTTATTCAAAGGTGGGTGTTTGTTAGTCAGGAAGCGGTTTTGGCATTGGAATAACTCCGCGCTAAGTGACAGATTGGAGTGGAAAATTTTCAATTATTCTTTGTTACTTAAGTAAAAATGCAATGCGGTTGATGTTTCTCAATTCTTTTCGTATGAAAGGTAATTCTTTTTTAGCTTGTGATCGAATTGTTAAAAAAGGACTACGTAAAAAATTATAAGAATCTGCTATAATTTTTAACATAAATTTGCGTGGCGATACTGTTTCTGACCGCCTATAAATGGCTGAATTTGAATGTTTTTTGACAAATTTTGAGCTTGTGATATTGTGCAAGTGTTCGGAAAAAAAAAATTGCTTATTCTGTGCCAGGTTGAAATCCGTCCGATGATGTATGTGGCTCTGACGTACGATCATCGTCTCATTGATGGCAGGGAAGGAACGACGTTTCTCCGTAAAATCAAGCAAAATGTCGAAGATCCGCAGGCCATGTTGTTGGACATATAGTTTTAGGGATTGGAACAAATTTGAAAGGAGGTTGAAACACTGTGTCAATGGTGGCGTAGAATAGAACTGAAACTTATTTCGGTAAAACCGCTCTTTTCTCATCCCTCTTCTTCAGTCGTGGTCAAAATATATGACACGCAGGTGCGTTAGTTAGTTTAAGGTGCGCACCAAAAGCAGAATAAAATTTATCAGCAGGCTACGAAACACAAATCAAGATACGAGAATGGGTAAGGTTTAAAGGAACACAATCTCTCAGATTTTCACTTGATAGATGGGGTGCAGTTGATGCGTTCATCACATGCATGAAGTTTCACGTAATTCTGATTTTCCGTTCAGCAAATAGTGCATTTCAAAGATTCCTTATTTTATTGTCAAAATTCTCTCGACTCTCCGCAGCAATCACCGATCATAGCCCAATTAGGCCACTCTCCTGCATTTACCATATGCGACTTTCGAAAAAATCATGTTTTGGCTGTTTAATTTTTCAGCTAATGTAGGGAACAAAGGGGGAGGAATTCAGTCCGTCGGCACAAAATGCTGAGCAGTACATCGGGACAAATGGCTACAAATGTTTCATAGCATGCGAAAATATTCCCGAAGCAATGTCAATGCAAAGGGTATTATTGCGGGTCAAAGTCTTTCAAAGAGTTTTTACGATTATGATGGTTGCCACAGGCTGTTCAAAATCAAAAATCGAGGCATGTCATGACAAATGATACGATTTTTCCAGACTTACGGGGTGAAATTGATATTAATTTCCCAGAAATTCCAGAAAAAAGATTGTATTTTCCAGACATCAGGATATGACTACCCAATCATTTAAAGAAGACTCTTTTTCTTTAATCAAATCAGACAAAGAATGTAAAATTCGCCATAACCATTAGCAAGATATACACAAAAATGACAACATCATTTTTATAGCACTAAGCTTTTCGACTAAAAAGTCATCTTTAGGTGCAACAACCTTACTAATCAGACAATATATGGACAGTTTAAGTTTTTTCTCAAGCTAATGATGCACCCTCCGTTTACAAGCACTCAATTCGTCTTTCGCTTCATCAAATTTTCTCTTTGAAGCATCCATTTCAAGAACCACTAAAGTATCTTATGAGTCACTTGATGTTGATTGTGCTACATCGCTGAGCTTTTCTAAAACTTGTGCATTGAATGAAATAGCACTTTCCACGTCTGAACATACAAAAACAATGAATCAGTTCATTTACCTTTTCATTCTTGTTGGCTCCTTTCTTCACATCCACTATATTAATTGCCCACTACTCAAGATGCCTTCACTGATTTCAAGACCCATGCCGAAGTGTATCTTACTAGGGTCATGTACCCTGCATGTAAGTGAGGATAAAGGAGATACGCTCCGAGCCATATAGGCCTTCTATTACTGCATGATCGCCACATCCACAGAAATCTGAGAAGAATCGAACTCTCCGCGAACACAGAACAAACATAGCAGGAAAGACAACAACTAGTTGCGATCTGAAGCGGACCTTGAAGTAAGCATGTTTGCTGCTACTTTCTTTTTTCTATCCAAGGTGTTCTGCAGAACTGAAAAAGATACTCCGTAGAACCAGTAAAATTTAAATAATCCTCTCCACCGATCGAAGAATCATGCATACCCCCTTCCGCGGTTTCATGAACAAGACTTCTCAGATTCATTATAAATTGTACACAGAGTGCGTCAAACAATATGAACTAGTTCTGAAAGAGTCTTTCTTTCTGCATTCATGTTGTACTTCCAAAGAAATTTTGAATCGGAGCCGGGCCCATCCACGAAGATTGGTATAAATTAATCCCCAAATGTTTCGGCGGATAATGTTTCGGAGAAAAAACTTCGGCGAAAAATCATTCGGACACATTTCTCATAATTTCGGACAAATATCTACATCGAATATCCTTTTTTTCGTTTAAAAAACAGCCTATTGAAGTTATATGAGTTCTCAGAACATTGCAGATCGGAAAAAAAAGCAAACTTGTGTTGTTTTAGAATGATGTTGCTTACTAAAGTATTACATTGTGTAAAAAGTTTACAGAAAACTAGATAAAATTTTATGCTCGCAAAGTTGGTTTTGTGATCGTCATGCTTGTTGCCATATTTAATCAAGGTCAGCAAACAGATCTTCCATCACCAAGGGTTCTTTTATTCCCGCCACTTCAAATTCTATGACCCTATATCGAAATTAAAAGAAAATCATTTCCCAAAAAGTTTCGGCGCTATAAACTTTCGGACAAGGCTGAAAAAAAAAAAAGATATTTTCGGCGCTAAAAACGTTCGGACAGTTTCTAATCCGAAAGTTTGTCGCACCGAAACTTTTGGGGATTAATGTAATCATGGATTAGGACCATACATGCATGGTATAACGTTTCTTTCTTTCGTCATGAAATGCCACAACAGAACCTTCACGACGAGTTTGGCAAAGAAATAAATAATCAGACTGTTGGTTTACTCTCATCCATTTAACTTTTTATTCTACGATTCATCAAGTAATGCCGACTTCAGGCGAGTTTCCATAGAGCGGAATTTAATGCGTGGGACTAAAAATTCCGCGCGGAAAGTTCCGTTCTGTTGAAACCTTCCTTTAAATGGTGTTTTGAAGATTTCATTCAAGATTATTAGTGCCAAATGAGGAAATAGGCCCTACCGTACAGTTAGTCGCATGAAGCGAATAGATGATGCAAACACAATCCTGAAGACTGTGGTAGAAGCTATGACAGGCAGAATTTTTTTTGTTTTTTGTTTCAGAGACCTGCTCCGAACTTTAGAGACTACCCATGAACTTGAACGACTAGGAACATGGCAAATTCAACTCATGGTTGCGATCTGGCGCAGGGCCTTCAAAAGCATCGCTTGCCTCCTGAACAACACAAACCAAGGCCTTAGATACCTTTAACCATAACAGACAACAGGCCAAAACTCAATTAAGCCACAAACACAGAGCACAGAGCTTAGAACAGCATTCAGAAAGGGTATGACAGAAGTCACGGGACAACCTTGTGAATTGACACAAAATTACGTGAATGCTTTCTGCCAACACACAACAGACATAGCTTTTTATGGACGATTTTTAAGACTTTTTCCAGACCTATCTTCCAACGTAAACAAAGCGCATTTCATACAGGAAAGCATAGTCGACAGCACGCACTAACATAAACAAAACATTTGAGCAAGAAAAACAGGCTGGCATAAACTGGATTCAGGTAGCATTTTTGTCACCATTGTTGAGCATAAAAAAAATTCATTTCAGTATGAAACGTATACTGTACATCAAGAGATTACACAACAAATACAAACCTTACAAGATACCAACGAACCATCGAGCCACGAATGCAAATAAAGGCAAAAACGTTCGACTAAAAATCTCTAACCTACAATAAAAAAAGGAAAACTCTCCTCCATTAAGTCAAATTTATTCCAACCCACAAAAATTGACATAGAAATGATCAAAATGGAAATTTATGTATGGGAGATTTTCGAAAGAAGTTTACGCTGCATCTCCAGGCGTAGAACATCTGAACAAGAGGCAAGAATCGATCAGTAACGACGACACCTGAACGACACCACTACCTGAATATCTATGAAACAAAATGCTAAACCCGCTTTATAAGCAACCAGGAGAAACGAGTTACACCACATGAATCAATAGACAACAAACAAACATTTCAGCGCAAAATGGTTCCGTCTTGAATTACCGTTCATAGATCGATGCTCAGATAAAACAAAATTCAATGATTTTGCGGCAAAGCAAAGCAGTGGCTGTCAGTACAATTCGGAAAACGGCAAATTAACCAGGATTCGCAATCAGCTCTATTAAAATTTACGAAGAATTGCATCAGCACTACATCTAACAAATCTGCATAAAAGCATGGCCTTTGATCTTGCTCCAATCATTCACATATCGGGTCTTCATTTCCATTTTATTTGCTAAAAGTAAGAGAATAACAGTACTGGTATCAATGCACATCGAGAAAAAGTTCTCGCTCAAATGAAAAAGATTAATATAATGGCAAGTGGAGCGCACGCGTGCGGTTGATTTTGTTCTCGTGGCATATATTCATCAGTCTCGTTATCTATACTTTCTTTACCTACGTTCTGGCCACAGACTAGCACGGACCAATCTTCGATTTTAGTTTTTATTGATACTAACTTTATAATACTGCTTTGCACACTTTGCACAGGCTCATTTGGCTAAAACGGTTGAAGAAGAGCACCGGGCACGCACAAATTTGCAACTTCATGAAGGTTTCCTTACTGAACGTCTTACATCAATCAATGAAGGCATGATAGGCATTCTATGGAATTTCACTAGTGACAAAGGGTGGGAGTAACACTCAGGCATTCTAGATTGCTGATGAAACAACACGAAGATGCTTCAGATCTGCTTTCAGAGTTGTCTGTCATTCTTGTCGATTTCTGAAGGTCTTAGGCAGTCAAAAAATCTTGATGCCTAACATGTGGTTTGGTAAATTCGTTTATCTAAAATTTTAGGGTAAATTGTAAGGCTTACAATCGAAACAATTGGGACAAGCAGTGAAAGGTACATTCCACGTAAGCTCGATCACCTCTGCAATTATAAAACTCCAAACAATATACATAACCACTTTACATGAAATCATCAATCATCAAGTGACTCAACACCCCCTCCTTCCCTCCCACGAATTTTGTTTTTAACAAACTCTACACTTGAAGTTACTCTTATCACGAAGACTATCACGGTTTTCAATGACATTTTATGAACAAAGAGTATGAATGTGAGAATGGGTGCAGCTCTCTCAAAATAGCACTACGAATACATAACGCAAATGCAATACCAGCACGTTTCCTCTCAAGTCGCTGTACGATACAGAATACATAATTCTGAATCAGCATCACATAAGCATTATTTCATTCTGGTCATTTCCCGTACTGCTAACTAACTAATCTGTACAAGTGGGTCAAATAAGAGCAACTGATGATGAGTCCATAATCGGTTGAAACTAGACCCCCCCCGGCACAGGGACATGGTTCATACAGTGTAGACAAAGCATCAACGGGGACTAGATTATGCGTCACCGAAGAAAGGCCATACTTGTATTTGTGTTTCCGATTTCCATAATTTTGCTACATAAGATTCATGCAATCAAAGAATTAGGGAGCACTCATTAGTACTTCTTAAAAAGTGACGCAGGTTGTGAAGACACAGAAATGTCTGCAGATATCGTGTGAAACAAAAACTAAGCATATGGATATAACTTGTAGGCTACGTCTATGATTGCACATACCGTGTTATTCAGTAGGTCATTAATTTTCTGTCGATATTTACTCGATTGACCAACTTTCAGGCGGTATTCTTCCATCCTTTGACGATCTCTCATGGCGACAATAGTCTGTTAGAAAACAAGGAAAACTTTACCATAACCTGACTCTTGTAACTCTCCAGAAAACCCTCCATACAAAACCCCATGCAGCCACATATCGCATAAAACTGGGAGACCTTTAGCAAAACACATATCTGACAGAATGAAGCGTATCACGTAGTAAACATTTTTAGAAACAATGGAACAAAATTGGTAGCCTTGCACACAAGCCTAGCAGTTAACAAACGCAGGTATGGAGAAGATTCTCAACGCTCCTGTAAACTAGGCCACAGTACTCGCAATAATCAGATACTCACATCGATAACGACATCATGAACTTGAAATCGAGATGCAAACTTGAGCCTTTGCTCCAAGTTACCAATCAACATTAGGTACTTGTGAAGAATCTAAAAATTATATAAAATGAAAAAAAAACCCAGAAAAATAGCAAAAATAACAAGTCACATAATTAGTGGACTCCCGCAAACTTAATTGAGAATCTCTGTATTAGATACAAGAACAGAATAGCACG